>WUWR02000145.1:0-105040 GCA_009982885.2 Hyles vespertilio | reverse complement strand
AATGGATGTTAACATCCAGGCGACCGTTGAGTCGCGTCCCTAACAAAATTCCTACACCGGCATACCAACCAAAAACCCCACGGTGAACCTCTTCAGCGCATTGGAGCGGGTCCGGTTCCTAAGGCTTAGGCGCCCTAGCCTCGCCGGATCCGATCCTGCACGATGCCGCGACACGACACACCCCACATATTTTCTTCACGTAGTCGCTATTAGTGGACGTTACGCAGCCCCCCGCTGCGTGCCCGCGACTACCATTGCCCCCATTAGTCGCCTCTTACGACAGGTAGGGGATACCGTGGTGGAATTCTTAAAATAGCCCCCAGTCCACAGGGCAGAAGTCACCGGTTAATCGTCCCCCGGCGTCTCCTATGTCTCCTGGTGCGACGAGAGGGATCGGATCGATCTCTCTCCCTCCCTGCTCTTTCCTTCTGCGAGATCACCCTCTCGCAAAATTGGGACATCGCCCTCCAAGATCTCGGGCTGCTAACCATGGATGACACCACGGCCGACAGCGAGAGGTCCCTACCGACGATCCCAACGAGAGCGCTACGCTCACCGTCCCAGGCTGGACACACTCCAGAGTGTGCTGAGCCGTATCCCGCGGACAGTTGTCACAATGGTGACACACGGTTGACGATTCCACGCCAACAACTCGACACAGGTACTCGCCAAAGCATCCATGGCCTGTGAGTACCTGCGTCAATCGGAATGTCGCTGCGCCGTGGCGCCTATCTAGCCACTGACTAAAAACAGGGCGCACTGCCGCAACGGTCCTCAAACCCGCAGTAGGGTTGTCCAGCCTGAGACGCCACTCCTCCACGGCATCACTACGGAGGGAGTTACCATAACTTCAACCTCTCTACAGGCCGGTCTATGCCCACGTCTCAAAGCATTCTCTCGCCAGTTAAATAGCCTGGCGAGAACCTTGGCTTCAAGGTCCCAAGGTAAATCATACATCACCATACATACCTATGTATTATTTAAGCGCTGATGTTCAAAACCACATCCTATAATTTAATTGTATCCTTCTTATAATATACGCGAATACCATTGATTTAAAAACTAAGGATAGGCTCTTCAATAAATTTGGAGATGCAAAAATACGAGTGTGAGAATCCCACTAAAATAAATAAGTATTAAATTAACTTCATTAAATAGATTTCGTCTAAACAGTGATAAAATTATTATCTTATTTTTATTACGCGCGCCACTTACGTTGGTACACTACCTACGCGCTTTCCGCCCTGTTCATTTATTTCACAGAGTACTTTGTTATATATTTATTTATATCAATGGCGAAAACATAAATCGTGATATTATGATCGTTAAGGCCACGGTGGTCAATGGCCTTGACGAATATCAATATCCTATCACTTGAAACAAAACATGCAACACATATAAACATATTACATAATATAGACAGGATCGCAAAATCTCGTGCTCGAGCTTGAATTAAGATCCGACATGACTATTAATCGGACATGCACAAAAGCGAAACTGAAACAAAAACACTCGAAATAATCTGTCGGGGCCACAAAGCGTCGGCATTGGGCAGGCATCTCCTGTGGCATCTCCACACATGAAGAGGGAGAACGGGGCACTAGTCCACCACGCTGGCCCAGTTACTAGTGTGAGTTGATAGACCGATTTCAGACAATCGCAGCTTAATGATTACGCATATTATACATACATAAACTCACGCCTTTTTCTCAGAACGGGTAGGCACAGGTCCTACCAGGACACGTACGATTTGTTTTATGTGTTCCGTCACACGATGTGATCGGGGAAAGCCCATCGCCATATCAGGCACAAATTTCTGGCCCAGTGTTGTAGTCCTACCCAAGTACAACTACACTACTGAGGTACAGAGGTGAGGTACCCTAGTACAATTACTTACTAATAAGAAATACACACGTAACTTAGAAAAATTAACAAGCGTGCCTTTGGTTCGAACCCACGACTACCGTTTTGGGTATCCGCTCCAATCCCATGAACTAAGCAGTATCGTTCACTTTAATTTAATTGCATTATTGCTGATTCCGACAGGCCTCACACGAATATTTTATCGTCTAATTCTTTTAAAATCCCAATAAAATAAGGAAGTAACCATAGTTACACAGTACACTAGTCGGCATAACAATAATAGAAGTTTATTTTTGTAAGCACAGACCGTAGATTTCACTAGAAATCCTCAAATGGGGTCTTGTTTGTATAATATTGATGTTGAGATTGCGCGTGAGAGGAATCACGGTGCACAGACCGGAGCGTTGTAGTGTACGAACATGATTGGGGGCACGTCTCTACGTCAAGCTGCATTAGTCCGAAGTCCGATGTCGTCCGCTTTATTTATAAATCTCATGATTTTGTGACTAATTCAACAATTCTGATGTCAAAAGACTAAAAATTGTTTAACACTGATGTGACGTTCTCGGTTGCTAAAATTGTAAAGTCATGCATATCATACCTACCTTATATATGTTCGGCGGCTTGCTATTTGTCAATGTTATGAAAATATATTTTATTTGATGTAGCATAGGTACCTACCTACATTAACTATTAGTTGCTAACTATTGGTTGTGGAAAGATTCAAGAGATTATACTGGTGATAGGTCCCTCATATGTAAGAGACCGCCTGGGTAGGTGCCACAATGTCTGTTTCTCCCGCCAGACCACGGTATAAATGCATTGTTGTTTTCCAGTTTGAACAAAATTGTAGCCAGAGTGGCATATTATATACTTATATTATTTACTGGACATATTGAGACAAGAGCCCGTGGCCGCCAGACTTTCGTCATTTTATAAAAGCCGAAAGATGTTCGGCGCATGCCTCTAACATAGGCAGCTCACGATCAGCTGTTATGGAGGTCCGATTGTGGTGGCTTCATCAGCTATCAGTATCTGGCGAGATGAAAGAACCATCAATAGTATATGGTTACCAAGGAAAAAAGTTTTGTTAGTATTCTCTTCATTTGCAAAAAAAACGGGCACCTAAGCAATGAACCATTTCAAATGTTACTATTGGTTTGTTTGATAATTATAGGTAGTTTTACTTTCACAATTTTGTAAATTAATAAGCAAATAATCGTCTTCGTCAGTATTATCATAAAATTTTGATAAAATTTATGGGTTTTAATGCTAAAGTTCACTAGTAGTGTATGCTCGCTAGTAGTGCATATGCTCGTGAAGTAAAAGTTAACAAAGATTTTTGTTTGTTTTTTCTTTAATAAAGTAAAAGCAGATAAATGTTTAGTATCGAGTGTGACCCCCTCTAGCTGAAATCTTAGCTTGAATTCGTCTGGGTATGCTAGCGAGGATATCCCGAAAACTTGCTTGCGGAATACGTTCCCACTCCGCGGTAATCACATTCTTCAGCTCTGATGGTCTGCGGAGCCGGTTGTACTGATGTCACGCGTCGTTTCAGAACGTCCCAGACATGCTCTATAGGATTGAGGTCGGGACTTCGAGCTGGCCAATCCAAACGACGAATGCCGAGCTCTTGCACATACGCTTCCACATCGCCAGACTGGTGGGCGCGAGCGTTGTCGTCCATAAAAATTGAGTCTTCGCCTAAAGCGGCCAATGCTGGTTGTGCATGAGGAATTAGAACTTCCGTTATGTATCGATGTCCAGTCAGTGAGCCGTTTTCAATGAAGACTAACTCTGTACGATCCATTGAATTTATTCCTGCCCCAAAACATAACAGAGCACCCACATAAGGTGTGATTCCTTCAAAACAAGCCTCTGCAAAGCGTTCTCCTTGTCTTCGTAGCACTCGCCAACGTCGATCTTCACCGAACAGAGATATCCTGGCTTCATCGGAGAACAATACCCTATTCCAGTCTTCTTGAGTCCATGACTCACAATTTCGAGCAAAACCTAAGCCTGGCAACTCTGTGCTCACGGAGTAACTTAGGGCCGCGGGCCGGGCGATGACTGCGTATATTGGCCGCGAGAAGCCTCCTCCTGACCGTCCATAGACTAATATGCACATTTCTTACTTCTTCGAGGTTGTTCTTAAGGTCCACATACGAAGACTTGCGATTTCTCAATGCGCAACTCACAAGAAAACGATCATCCCGTGGTGGGTACATGGTTTTCTTCCAGAACCAGGCTTTCTCTCGACGGAACCGGTGTCTTGATACCGCTGCCAGGTCCTTTGAACCGTCGACTCACACTTGGCCTCTGAGCCACGAAGCATTGGCTGCAACCCTCTTCGAGCAGCGCAATAATTTTGGTAGCTTTTACCACTTTCTCTAACATTATTGAGACAGCTAAACAGCACTAAATGAAGCTTTGACAATTAAAATATGAAATAATTCATAAAAATTGACTAAAAGTTATGAAAACCGATATTATCTTTGGAACTTCGCACCAAAAATGTAGGATAAAATGTGGTTTTCTGTAAAAACGAGCATCAAACGAAAATTTTAATTTAGAACGTACTGTTTTAAACACCACGGCATTTTTAAAACCGGTCAGTAACATGTACAAATGATTGAAATCATTTTAGTACCGTATTTTTTTAAAGAAGAATTAAAATCAAACCGCCCGCTTTTTTTTGCAAATGAGTGTATAACGCTGGCAAAATTGTATTTTAGTAAAGTTTGAAGACATCTTAATAGGTACTTGTTTAATAACAACTTATATAAAGGTATTATTAAGTAGATAAATACTGGATAATGTGAGTATTTATCTACTTAATAGGTACATGTTACTTTTAAACAATATTCAATTATTTAAGTACATAAGTACGTAATTTTCAAGTATTGCACGGATATAAGTGAAAGGTTGGTAAATTTGGACAAACAAGCATTAAATACTTACAACATTGGTATCGCATCTGTTATGCCAACCGACCTTGGCATTACATTTTTCAACAAAGACAGTCTTTGTACTTACTTATATTGTTTTTAAATACATACCTACCTATCGCATTTATATGTAAGTATATGCCACCTATTCATCGTGAATCTTCTTATGTGTTTATTATTTCGGGTTATCGAAAATAAAAATACCCTTTTTGTTCCATTAGTCATAAGTACCATCTGTTTTGAATTTCTACGTAGGTACAGGTATCTATAGCAATTATTTATCGAATCTTATATATTGTTTTCTACACTGAAAATCAGAAACGAAGTTCGAATCTTCGGACGATTAAACTTTATGACGATACGAATGTACCTACCTACTCTGTAAATGTTCAAATTCGTATAAGGTACATCGTAACCATAAGTATATGGTTACGACCATAAGGCAATAACGACATAAGTCTATTTAAGAACATTCGTATCGTCATAAATTTCGATCGTCCGAAGATTCGAACATCGTTTCGGATTTTCAGAGTAGGGCCCCAACAATGCCCATACTTGATTGGTACTACTAGCTATAATAACAAAGTACTCTGTGACGGTACTTTAATATTACTAGAGTTTAGACTGTCATAACATGGGGCGCGACGGATTCAAAAACATGAAGTAGTCGAAAGTATAATTTCACAAGCATTTCTCTATATGATTGCGTTAGCTGACGCGGTATTGCGTGAGGGCATCACGTGAACGAAGGGTACGAATAAATTACGATGCCGCGAACTGCGGAGGGGCCGGGAGGTGCGCGTGACGTCACTCGTCGGCGCGCCGCCGGCGGGTCGGCGGGGCGGCGGGCGGCGGCGGCGGCGGCGGCGAGGCGAGGGTGTGTGCACATGCGCCGCCGCCCGCGTCGTCTCAAGGTGACCCCCGACTCGCCGAGCAAGTGTTCTGCGTCGTTCGCGGCACTGTACGCCGTTCCTTTCACTTCTACACGACTACGCGGTCACTGATACCGGTATTTGCCTGAACGCGGATATAATATTTATCTGTGCCCGGTGGAATTTATGACAGCACGCTGTGGGACACCGACGCTTCTCGTTCATCACCTATATCTAAGTCGTCGCGACTGACAAGACAAATCGATATGCGTCAGCACGAGATGTTGTGAGTACCCCATAAACTCAAATATTTACCCTGTATGAAAATTTTCCTATTCATTTCAGTCGCATTTGGTCTAGTTTTGGAGATTTGAACGTAATGTAATGTTTATATAAATCACACACAACTCTACTTAATGTAATGTAATTTAAGTGGGGATATCCTTACTAATACTGCAAAAGCACAGATGCAAAAGTTAACCTGTCGATATCTAATATTTTGATGAGGTAAAATCATTAACAAATAACCGTTTACATTCGTGTCTAGGTGATTCAAATATACACCTTGACGCTTTCTTGAAACTTGTGTTATTTACCCTACATGATAACATGTAATCTGTTAAGCTGTATACAATCCGATACAGAATTAATCAGACGCTGTTGTCTACGCACCTTTACAATAAGTACCTATTAGTTTATCTGTGAAGGTCATCTCGCAAGGTCATTCAAAAAGACTGACACACTAGGGATTCCCTTTCCACTTGATTATATTTACCTATACTGATCTGTATCCCATAGCATTACCTTAATATTACCACAGAACAAGTTTGAGCAGTTTCCAGTATTTATAGTCGATTACCAAGTTTGTTACAAGCTTCCTGATAGTTAAGTACCTAAGTAAAGGCAGACCGGAATTTATAACGAGTCTTTTCAAGTGATACACCACTACTTTAATTAGGTAGGTCTAGGTATACAAAACAGGGGCGTGCCAAATTTTCCAGCATCATGTGCAATGCAGTTCTTCCGTCTTCCAGCAATATATTTTTTATCCCACTATCACTTGTGATCGTTTGTCAACCTCCATATTTAGTGTTCAGTGAGCTTTCGCTTCTTGTTTTCCTACAACAGTTCTTAAACACTCGCGTAATCAAGTCTATCTTTACGTATGCTTCGAAGCTCATAGGTCATCTAAGGTCGGAAACTTTCGATTACACGGAGGCGTGTTCATTTACTGCATTCATTGCGTCATATTTTAAACAAAAGCAAGTGCTTAACTGTTTATTTTATATCACAAAAGTAGGTACAGAAATGTTTATCAATACAAAAAAAAACAATTTTCCAATGAAATGGTTCTATATGTTTGTGACAATGAAATTTATCTAAGATAACAATCATTATTTTTCCTGTCACTGACAATTAATTTATCTATACATATAAATAAAATTGAAGTGTCTGTAAAGTGAAAATAAAGAAATGTCCATCTACATATCGTTATATACACGATAACTATAACGAAAATGACCTTAGATTTTTTTTTTGTCTGTTTGTCTGTCCGTCTGTCTGTCTGTCTGTCTGTTTGTTCCGGCTAATCTCTGAAATGGCTGGACCAATTTAGACGGGACTTTTATTGTCAGGTAGCTGATATAAAAAGGAGTAACTTAGGCTACATTTATTTTAGAAAAAATGTTTTATTTAAAAAAAACTAATAAACTTATTAACTTTTTGTTAAATTCCACGCGGATGAAGTCGCGGGTACAGCTAGTATATAATAAACCTGAAATGCGCATTAAACTAAGAATCTTATCAAAAGAAAATACATTTACACAACGTATGACGTGTTTTCTCACGTTTCAGCATCAGCTAAAGGTGCTTCATATCCTTCATATTATATGTAAGGTAGATACGTAAATTTCCTATGAGTACTTCAGTACACATGTTTGCAGATTTACAGTGAGGCGATACGCTTCCTGATTATTTACCTAAATAATTATTAATTATTACTGTGGCATAATGCATTGTCTGAATGTTTGTACATTTACATTTCAGATCACAGATAACAATTGTAAATGTCAATATATTAATATCTAACATACACAACCCATGTTGTTGCACCTTTTTATGCATACATACTATACCTACATATAGATACACCTACGTAATAATGCTATCATCACTAAAGAGTCTAAAGAACACACGGTTTTGCAAAGCGTTTCGTTGTATTCAAAGCTGTTATTACTAGAACAGCGGTCGTTTTGCTCGATTTCTAAAGATTTGTTTGCATTTATCACGAGTTGCATGTATTTCACAAATCACACGTTCAGTTTTAATGAAAATATATTTACATACATACATAAACTCACGCCTATATCCCAGAAGGGGTAGGCAGAGGTGCCAGGACACCCACATTTCGCCTTGTATGTTCCGAAATGAAAATATATTTGAGACTAGCTGTACCCGCGACTTCAACCGCGTGGAATTTAACAACAACTTTATTTTTCCAAAATAAAAGATTTTTCTAAAATAAATGTAGCCAAAGTTACTCCTTACTATATTAGCTACCTGACACTAAAAGTCCCGTCAAAATCGGTCCAGCCATTTCAGAGATTAGCCGGAACAAATAGACAGACAGACAAAAAAAATTCTAAGGTCATTTTCGTTATTGGTATCATGTATATAACGATATGTACGTGGACATTTTTTTATTTTCACTTTACAAACAGACACTTCAATTTATTTATATGTATAGATTAGAGATACAAAACACACTGCGCTAGTTTATAAGTAGGTAATTCGTTTCTATGGTTCGTAGATATCATATATTCGTAGATATGGTTTAAAACAATCCATTATCCATCTAAACACCGCACTCAATCGCAATTGCGATTGTATAGGAGGCTCATGTCAGTTTGACGCATATGGGCTGATAGTTGATAGACATCCAGACAAAAGTGCAATTCTAATAGATATTAGAAATAGATACCTACATTTTTATTGTAAGAACTTCATGACAAGATACATATTATGTTTGTTCGAAACTTAACTATTTTCCTTTCCATTACGTAAGCACTAATTGTATGCAACAATTTAAAGATAGTAATTTCCGCAAATTCTATGTATTTGTCCTCAAGTTGAATGCTGGTTTATGGATAGAATATTCCTCTTATCGAGCCATATAACGCACAAAAAATATACACGCAGAAACTAACATGCCACGAGTTCAAATACGTGGTGACGTTATTTACGATAAAATATATAAATTACCACATACACATTAACATAAATGTTGGCCAGATAAAACCAGTTACGTTCTCGTATAAAATGTTCAAAATATACAGTGTATAATAATAATCCTTAAGCGTAGATCTATTTTGTTAGCAGAGATCAAGGTCGTAACATTATTGCTTAAAATATATTACTATACCAAAATAGGATTAATTATCGACCTGTTACAGAGACAGCGAGAGAGAGAGTGGATATTTTAGGTATTCATTATTCAATACTTGATCATAAATTATAGAAATACAATATTATTTCATTCATTTTGGATGGAACTATCTATTACATATAATATTTACAACTAGTGCAACAGAGTTAGGTGGGAAAATCGTAGGAATGACATGTAGCTCTTGTTTTATATTCATTAATTTGCTGCAGTTTACGAGTAGAGTTTTATTGCATAAAGTAGAATGATTTTTTTAATATAGTTATGTAAAAGTGCACAAGTGAAGGCTAAGCAGGAGTGTTTTATGTGATTACATAATTCGATTTTTCGCCGTACTAAAGCACGACATAGAGGATTCTACGGTCCGTAAGGACCGTCTGACGGACAATGGACTGTGTTTGACCGCTTTCATCCAAATTGTTTTCATGTCATTTTCGTAATAGGTATCATGTATATTGTATATAACGATATGTAGTTGGACATTTTTTTTATTTTCACTTTACAAATAGACGCTTCAATTTTATTTATACAGGGTATATCAAGACTGCTACCGAAAACGAAGCCGGGTGGTAGTTTAAGCGACTTCAGACACAATGCAACAGAAAAATTTGCAAAAAAAAGCGTCAATTTTTTTTTTGTTATTTTTTCCTATGGCCATATTTGGGTGGTAAATACATTTTTTTCCTAAAATAATAGTATATACCCTTTTATTTATAAATACTCTAAGGTATAAAAGAGTTTAAATTATTATTTTAGCAAAAACTATGGATTTACCACCAAAAAATGACGATATTTAAAAAATCATAAAAAAAAATTGTCGCGTTTCTAGGTGAAATTTTTAATTGCATTGTGTTTGTAGCCACTAAAACTACCACCCGGCTTCGTTTTCGGTAGCAGTCTTGAGATACCCGGTATGTATAGATGGCACATACCGATCGAAACAAAACGGAAAATAGTGCAACGTCAGGATTTACTTCTCATATCAATTAGTGATGGCCCTTGAAGACGACCTTGACCGCGCGCAAACTCCGCCCCGTTCCCGTAATGTGTCGCCTGCGCCGGCCGCAGACCGCGCCATGCGTACGAGTGTGCCCGCTGCACGAACGTAAAGGTCATTGACATCCACAATAAATTAACCCTAGAACTGGGATAGAGAATAGAGATTGAGACATACATATAACGTTGTGTGGTTTTACGTTAAAATATTTTTTTAATTCTGTCTCGACATTTATCAGTATAAATATGTGTATAATATGTAAATAAAATGTAAATCATACGTTTATTGGTCTGTCTTTAAACTTTTGATACTCCGTTTAAACATTACACATTCAAAGAGTAGCACATATTTGCAACTAAAAACAACGCTGAATTCAAATTCACTGAAATCTATTAAGTTAATTTAATATTCATTATAGCGAGATTTTCACTATGATCTTTTTGAAACCCTAAACGTACTGAAAGAGCTATGCTTAGTTTTGAAATAAATGTTTATGCTATATAAAATCAAATATACCAACAAAATAAGTAAATTTATAGTAAATATATGTATAGATAATCACGTCCAGCTTCAAAATCCATCAAAAACGTTACACTTTTGAAATGAGAATTATTATTTTTTCAAATAAACTTAATTTTAAACAAACATCGATTGTTATTCGGAAGTCGATACTTAGTTTCAATCGTTAGTAATGAAAACATTTGTTTAAAATATTACGTAAGCATTCATTGGATTGAAGATATGAAGAAGATTCAATAAATCAAGTAATGTGAGTATTATGGCTGATTTCGTATTTTGGAGTTTTATCCAAGTATATGGGAAAATCGGCCCGATCGCGCGGCCCTGGTGGGTTGAGTTGTGTGAAACATATCGAATGTATTCCCCTTTGCGAATAACTTTTGAATTAGTATGAGTATATATTTATAAACTGTTTACGAATAAGGCCGTCTGTATTTATCTTCCACATCAAAGATCATGCATCACGTTTGCGTTATCATCCAAAGTAAATAAAAAAAGGTTCTGTGACAAAAAAAATTCCAATTAGGAAAAAAAAATGATAAGTATTTTCAAACAGAGATATCTACAAGTAGGACCAAAGATATCTCTTCTATCTCTCTTTGGTCCTATTTGAAAGTTCATTTTCTGGCACTTAACTCCAAAAGTACAGTATGCAACAAGACCCTTTTTGAGAAAGTATTTCACGAAGAAAACCTCGTTTTTGGCGCAGAGGTTAACAAAGGTTCTTTTTTCTTAAGCAACCTAGGGTTCCCTCGATAAAATATGCTACGATAAATACACCGGTATAGTACTGTACTATTTATATGTTCGTACTAGGTACGTAATATTTCGAAATGCTTAATCAATAGTAATTTCAAGTACCCTGTAGACCCAAGTTTGTGAGAAATTTATTTGAAGAGATCGAACTTACTTGGCTGCTACTGAGATTTTTTTTAATGAAATTAAATTACGTGAACATAAAAAAGCACTAAACTATGATGCAATTATTTTTTGTCATGGTAGAGCTGTAAATAATTAACTTCTTACATTAAATGAAATGTCTATTTTTGTATGGAGATCAATGATTATACATGGTATGCAAGGAAATACTAATATACATTTTAGAATATGTGATTGTGGAAAGATTTAGATGATTTTTCGTACCGTACTCTGATAATAATAAAAGTGCGTGGTGGCCTGTTGGTAAACAGACTAGACGCGACTGCCAACATGTTCACGGGGGTCGCGGGTTCGAATCCCAGGGCACACCTCTGACTTTTCGGTGTCATGTGTATATTGATAGTCAATCACCACGCAATAAAACGGCGAAGGAAAACATCGTGAGGAAACCTGCATACCATAGCGATTTGTAAAAATATCTATGGTATGTATGTCCGCCAACCCGCACTTGGCCAGCGTGGTGGTCTATATGTCTAACCACTCTCAATCGTACTGTCGATTGTAGATTAGGCCGTGCCCTGCAGTGGGACGTATATGGGCTGATACATACTCTGAAAATAAGAAAGATACCGAGAAATAAACAAGTAACATCATACGTGCTTCCTCTTAACATATTACGACGAAGTGATAGAATCTTACAACTGAACGGTCAACATAACATCAGATAAATATGGATACTTCTTCAAAGGCTTCATATTAGCACATTAAAATTATATTATTAAGGACAAAGTATACAGATGAGAGTTTATAACCTGGCATATTTGTAAAAAATGTTAAGGCGAAGTCTGTAAAAGTTTTAAAATGTTTTTCGTTAAGTATTTAATTACCGACGAAAATACAAAAAATTTGAACAATCGTAACTCCAAAAGACAAGTATTTTCCATTTTTTTTTTTTATTTCATTATTATTATTATGCCCTTGTATCTAACTTAGCGAGTGCGCGATTTCCGGAAACCAATCAACGTATTGTGTAGCTGACAGATAATTAAATGAGACCTTTGATTAAATATTTTCCTGTGTTAAGAGTGCACGTAAAATAATCTATTATACCTATATTAAAAGTAAAAGTATATGTTTTTATGGTTATCTTCACCGCAAAATCAGAAAGATAATTTATAAGTCTAAATTATAGGTGAGAGCTGATACCGCGCTTATCAGTCTACTTCAAAGTTGAGTAGCATGACGACGCTGTCTGCCCACCTGTGTATATTATATCGTACATTTGATAGCCACTTCTAGTGAAATTAAAAAGTTTATGTCAAAATTTAATTCGTTAAAATATGTTTTATTTCGGGTTTACAATAAACAAACGCATTTAAGTTGCGTCAATGGTGAAGATACACGACGCGTCGCCGTCACAAGACAAGAACACATCTCAAAAATAAACATATCCACTATGCCAAGAGAATGCTACAGCGTGCGTTCGTCCTAACACGAACCCAAACATTTATATATAGATTTTACATTACAATACCTGCAACCGAGACAGCTTAAGCATTTAAAAATAATAGTTCGGCTACAAAACGTGCAGTTACTGACCGTAGCCAATTTGTGCAGTGACACGTGATAGATAAACTGCAGCTTTAGATTGACCTACATTGCAATGCGGAAAATTTCGATCTTACTTACTCTAATGCAGATGCATAACTTCATTTTTTACTGATAATGACACTACCAGGCACCAGCCTTTCATATTATACTCTTTATTACACACAAGTTGTACTCCATAATAATTACGCTTATCATTGTGAAATATTTGCAGTGGTCAATCTGGGGGCACGGCAGTGCCCCCTCCAAGTCGAGCTAAAAAGCGGCACAGTCGTACCATCCTTTTCTCGAAGCAATTCAGACCATTTTCAACCCCACATAACTTCGTTGTGGTTAAAGCAAGAAGCCTGAATTTTCAGTTACTAAGCAGGCATTATGTAACACATTATTAAAATTGATTGATATATTTAAAATTTATTCAGTTTGAACCACTAGTTTAAGAATTGTAACTAGTCAAACTTTCTTAATTTTGTCACTCACTGACTGACTGACCGATCATCAAAAGTCTAAGGCACTTCTAGCAGACATAGAACCTTCAAATTTGGAATATAAATAGTGTCTAAAGTCTAAAGTAAGGGAAAATTCAAACATTTCATAATTGTGTCTAGTTTTCTAGATACACCAACTGCGTGAATAACTTTGTAATTCCATATAAATGTATAGAATTACAAAGTTACATTTGCAGTTAATGAATCATTGAACCCGTATATAATGGAAAAATAGTTGTAGATAGGTGTGATATATGAGGCATAACAGGAGGGGGTATAGAGAGGGAAAGGATGTTTTCAGCCCATGAAACTGTACAACATTCCTCTAGAAAAACATGAAGAAGAAAATCTTGCAAATAAATAGACTAAATAGCTCGAAAATATCAGTTACCATGAATGAAAGAACAATAATAATCAAATCCACTATATTTGTGATAAATTGATACCTACAAAAATAAGAAAAATCCATGACAGAGGCTTTAAGAAAAATCGTTAGTGATATTCTAGAAGTAAAAAGTACCGAAAAAGAAAAAAGTAGGACTCTACAAAAATAAGTGAGATCCCATCAGCCAGCCCGCCAGCAGCATTATGTTTAAATTGTACGATACATTATGTTTTCATGCGATGGCCAAGTTGATCTATTTATTTAACATGTAAAGAATATTTAATATTCATATGATAATAACTTACGTAATAACTTTATACAGAAGGTCCCTTAAGCAAGCACTAAATAAATTAATCGACTTGGTATTACATGCATCTCACAACTTTTTGCGGTAGAAAAACAGATCCCATCAAAAACATCCTGTAAAAAAATTCCAAGTCTCGCAGCTCAGGTTTTCTACCGCAAAAAGTTGTGAGATGCATGTAATACCAAGTCGATTAATTTATTTAGTCCTTAAGGGACCTTCTATATAAAGTTATTACGTTAGTTATTACCATATCAATATTAAAATTCTTTACGTTTTAAATAAATGGATCGACTTGGCTATCGCATGAAAACATAATGTATCGTACAATTTATACATAATGCTACTGACTAATAAGTTCTTGATGATGTTAATGTTAATAACGTTTATATACGTTCCTTTATTTATGTATTATTAAATTGAAATAGGGAATTATGTTACGCCGAGACATTGGCATACCGCGTGACATTTGAAATGTAGAATTTGGATATGCGATTCTTTGGGCTTAATGTATTGTTTTTAATATCTGTCTGTCATCCTAAGATTTTTAAAGATACGGTAAACAATTTTTTAAAATCTCTATCGCTTTTATGTTTATACTTACGCAAATTTTCGTCTTGTCTTTTCCCTGTCTACTGTATTTAGAAATTTTTCACTATTTGTCTTCCCAACCTACTGAACCCATATACTTAATCTAGCCTTACTTTATAGCCGATTGGGAGTACCTCGGTCCATTCCCGGGATGATTTAAAGTGTGTTAATATTTTTGAGCTCCGATACACTATATCAAAAGACCAACCGTACGGTTAGTACTATTGTCTGCTCTCTGTTAAGCACCCATATCGTGATCAACTATAAATTGGTCTTACTTAAGCTACACAACATTATCCTTCTTGTGCATACTACAGTTTATAAGTACCTACCGAATCTTAAGATTTCATAATTTGACGTACCTACTTAATTACGTAGTAGTTAATACTAGGTAAGTACGTAGGTACGTCACGTTTCGTTCTTTTCGTAATGAATTGTGTATTTAGTCCCTACTAAGGCGTTGATCGTATGTAGTACGTCCAAGTAAAATAATGGTTAATTTTTAAAATTTTAAGATTATTTATTGTTGGCCCCTAACTAGGGGAGCCTATATTTTGATTTTATATAATAATAATAAATTGATGAATATACACATGCAGCAAGGCGTTATCGTATCTAGTATGTTAAGGGTTAACTACAAGCGCACGTCACTATTCAGTATTCAAGCTACTAGCAATTTTCCGCACAGGCAAAAACAACTTACCACTACAAATGCATTAGTGTAAATATAGAGGACGAGGAATGTGTGTGACGTCACGAGCGAGCCCACGCGGCAGCCAATCAGAATCAAACACCAAGAGGCGCGCCTTGGGGATAATGATAAACATTCTTGATGAAATAATGCAATTTTTAATGATACGGCGTATTTCATTTCATCAGTATTAATCATACAGAAATTATTGTTTCCAACTAGTAAAAATAAATATGATTTATCTAAAAAAAATGCTAAATATGTTTTTACTCTTCTGTTAAACTACAACTTAGTTTCGTTAGAGCAGGATGACAATAGTTTATGATCATGAATGAAACACATAGTGTGAACGCGTTCAATGCTAGCAGGCGACGCGACGCGAGTCGCGACGTTCGCTCGTAGCCACAAGTCCGGCCACTGGCGACTGGCGTATTCTACATTTTCTTGCTGCTTTGGCAAGACGTGTTGTAACAAAAAAATAATTTTGTTTATAAATAAAAATTTTAATAATTACGACAAATCAGTGTTAATAAAATGGGTATAGTTATTAACAATTTGCCACGGGTGAGTGAAATAGTTTAGAAATATATTTTATATAAATTTTATAAAATAGCCGGCTTACTATTGGAAAGCAACGGTAGTGTTGTAATGACCGCTTTGACCTTGTGAAACTCGCTCGCGATAATGAATAGCTTGGACGTTTCGTTTGTTCGCAAAGATTGCGTTTGCAACGAATGCTTTCAAATACAAGATTGATGAGATATAGCCCGCGTAAATAGTAAATACTCGGGAGATGTTTCAAGCGAGCACGTCTATATTTAAACAATTAAGTCCTAGTCACTAGTGAAGTGCCAACCGACTACAATATCCGTAAAGTCATCAAGAAGTAAAGTGGAAAGTGATTTGAGTTTCCTATGAGAATACTACTATTTCAACGAAATATAATTATAGTAGTCACAAAAAAAACGCTAAAATTAGCGCACGGCTCGTTAATCGTTTGACGTTTCCTTTACACGTCAATGTTCCGGTCGTTTTGGCGCGTATAGATCAATGGATTGACTTTACATTTGTAAATATTGCAGATTCGCGAAGAATGCGAAGTTCTACACTTGACGGACAAACAGATCCGCGAGATCATGAATCGGCTCCATAATGACCTACTCAAAGGTCTCGGCAAAGACACACATGAAAAATCCATAGTCAAATGCTGGATCACATATATACAGGATTTACCCAATGGAAAAGGTATTTTTTTGCATTCATTTTAATATTGTGACCTTTATACTGATGTGGATAATATATTTTATATTTCCTTGTTTTCAGAAAGAGGTAAATTTTTGGCGTTAGATTTAGGTGGCACTAATTTCCGAGTGTTAATTATTAATTTAGGAGAGAATCATTTTGATATGCAGTCAAAAATTTATGCTATACCAAATCATATTATGACTGGCACTGGAGTCGCTCTTTTTGACCATATAGCTGAATGTTTAGCCAATTTCATGAAGGTAAACACTAGTATTTCATTTCATGTTTTTTACAGTTTTTACATAGGTATATTTTATTCATAAATAATAACATTGTGATTTATTTTTTAGGAACATGGTGTGTATGAGGAAAGATTAGCATTGGGTTTCACATTTAGTTTCCCACTTAAACAACTAGGACTCACAAAGGGTATCTTACAACGTTGGACAAAAGGCTTCTCATGTTCCGGTGTAGTTGGTGAAGATGTTGTACAAGGACTTAAAGATGCTATTGCCAGGAGAGGGGTATGTTTCATAAGAAAATTAAACAAATTTCTATCACTAGAACCCTAAGTTTATCAAAATTTAGTTTCTTGCAAAAGAAAACACAAATTCAGAATTGTTTATTCAAAAAGAAGAAATTTTCCAGGACCTTTCATTAACTGTGATGGGCATCCTTAATGATGCAACGGGCACACTTATGTCCTGTGCACATAAGAACCGTAATTGCCGAATAGGGGTTATTATTGGTGAGTTGTTGATGATGCCAGCTCTCTACTAGTGTATAAGGCATGAATGGAGCCAAAATGAGAGCCAAGTGGAGGTTTTCAAATCATGTTATGCTAGGCCTACTATGTTCATTATTGGATTTTACATAAAGAGCATTCTGTAACATATTGCATGTATTGTTATGAGTTATGATAAGAACAATAAATTCCGTTTCCCTTACTATTCTTATTAGATTTCACATAATTTCAAAATACAAGTACCTGCATTATACCGGGTATCTCAAGACTGCTACCGAAAACCAAGCCCGGTGGTAGTTTTAGTGGCTACAAACATAATGCAATTAAAAATTTCGCATAGAAACGCGACAATTATTTTTATGATTTTTTAAATATCGTCATTTTTGGGTGGTAAATCCGTAGTTTTTGCTAAAATAATAATTTAAACTCTTTCATACCTTAGAGTATTTATAAATAAAAGGGCATAAACTATTATTTTAGGAAAAAATGTATTTATCACCCAAATATGGAAATAGGAAAAAAATAAAAAAAAAATTGTCGCTTTTTTTTGCAACCTTTTCTGTTCCATTGTGTCTGAAGTCGTTTAAACTACCACCCGGCTCCGTTTTCGGTAGCAGTCTTGATATACCCTGTATAAAAAAATCTGGATAAAACAACAGTTATAAATAATGAAGGATTCTTTGTCTACAATTATGGTTAAATGGTGGGCCTTGTCAGTAGTAATAATAAGGGTTGAAAAAATATATTGCTAGGCGGCAATTCCTTACTGCAGGACTATGAATGAACATAATAGCATGCTCTGGTCTACTCTGAAAGCCTCTACACTCGATCATCTTCAACAGGGATACTAACTAATTTCCATACTGGGCACAGTATTATATCAATTGTGTTACTTAAAAAGCATGTTTTCTCACTCTTGTAGGACGTTCAGATTGACATATGTGCTATTCTGAATGATACTACGGGTACTTTGATGTCCTGCGCGTGGAAAAATCACAACTGCAAAATAGGACTCATCGTTGGTAGGTTTCTATGTTTATTGGCGTGCTGAGTTTGTGCTTGCTATAGGAACATGATATCACAAATAATTATTTTGTATTATTGTGCTCGTTGTTGCTCTTGTAATAACCAGATTACTCACTCTTCGTTTTATTTATCCTTCTAAACATTACTAATCCCAAAGTGCCTTGTCTCAAAGACGTCATGAATCATTATGTTCAACTATCATCACACATAACAAATTGGATGTAACACAGAACAAGTACACAGTATACTGCAAGGTTCGGAGCTCATGACTAATTTATTTTTTGATGTGCTTGTTTTCTTGTATCTTGGTTGCGGTTTTGATTAGCTTATTTGCAAATATAAATATATGTACTAAATTTATATATTTTGTTTGAATGAGTGCATAATATGTATTATGAAGCTCAAGTTTTGTAATAAAACAGGAGCTCTGTTCATATTAGAGCCATTGTAATCTGAAGAGGTATTTACATAGTGAAATGTGATAGGCACTGGAAGTAACGCCTGTTACGTGGAGAAAACTAAGAACTGCGAGTTGTTTGACGGCGAGCCCGGGAAGGACGAGCTCCTCATCAACACTGAGTGGGGCGCGTTCGGCGACGACGGCAGCTTGGACTTCGTGCGGACAGAATTCGACCGGGAAGTCGACTCGAACTCCATCAACCCTGGGAAACAGATGTGAGACATTTTTTTATATCTATTTTGTTCCCGAGGAAAATATGCTATTTATAATGTGTCACAAGAAAAAGTCCCGAGTTAAATCCAACCAGCAAACCCACCATTAACCGGTCGTGCTAGTTAATTTATTGGGAATCCCGACGACATTGTTTGTTACGCGTGGGTTACATTTGGGTTAACTTTTCCTCGTGTACCCTTTAGTAGTTTTCCTCAAACGAGATCCTGAACTGCAACGTGTTTCCGATAATAACGTTCTTTATCGGCAAGACAGTCATCGTTCGCTGCGATTTATAAGTGTTATCGGGTTTTGTTTTGATTACACATGCTACATAGACAAGATTATATTTTGCTAATGAATATCAATTTATAGGTACGTATCAATGTTTTTGATTTTAATATTTCAAGCACAGAACAGATGAATATAGTTAGAAGGGAAATAAAAGCGTTTGACGCGTCGCAAGGTGGTGCATAAAAAGCATCACTGCCGCGGAACGGATGATTTGTCAAATTAGTCGCTGTCGAAATGCCTTGGAGAGAGGTGCTCCGGCGAAATAGAGTAAAAATGCAGATTTATGCTATTTTATCTCGCAGTTCCAATACTAAAGCATCAATTATCAATAGAGGAGGAATTTCATACCAATATTCAACCAAAATTTATTGATTTACCTTTATTTTCAAAAATTGCGGTTATTAATCACGACATTTTGAAGAATTCGATAATATGATAGACGACAAATCAAAAATATACATTGCTGATTACGCGTACATACAATGCTCGCGAATGCCAAGTTCCTACGCAATGCATACGACTCATTTTTGTTATGTCAACAGCGAAAATTGGCACATGTCACGTAGTGTTGCAGTCTTGTACATAGTAACTATATCGATGTAGTTATAGATTTCCTATACTCGTAAATCAGTTTTTAGTCATTTTAAATTGTAGTAACGTTTGATAACGTTGACGACCTATCCTTATGTTCTGATTTCATACCTCTGCCAACATGAGAACAACATATTTTTGTGTGAAAATACATTATAATATAGTAACTTATTCATTTAGGCTTTAGTACCATAGACCACATCCATACGCTTCGGCAAGTTATACAAAAAACCGAGGAATATAACTTGCCGCTTTGTTTAGCGTTTGTGGACTATGAGAAAGCCTTTGATTCGATCGAGACTTGGGCTGTGCTACAGTCTCTCCAGCGGTGCCATATCGACTATCGGTACATCGAAGCGTTGAAGTGTATATACAACAACGCCACCATGTCGGTCCGAGTACAGGATCAGAGTACGAAGGCTATTCCACTACAGAGAGGCGTGAGACAGGGAGATGTCATATCTCCGAAACTGTTCACTGCCGCGCTGGAAAACGCCTTCAAGCTCTTGCAATGGAAAGGATTCGGCATCAACATCAACGGCGAGTATATCACTCACCTTCGGTTTGCCGACGATATTGTAGTCTTGGCAGAATCGCTGGAAGACCTTAGCACTATGCTCGAAGACCTCAATCGAGTCTCCCAACAGGTGGGTCTTAAAATGAACATGGACAAAACGAAGATCATGTCGAATGTCCATGTTGTGCCCACTCCCATCGGTGTTGGGGGCTCGACTCTCGAAGTTGTTGACGAATATGTCTATTTAGGACAAGTGGTCCGGTTAGGCAGGTCCAACTTCGAGAGAGAGGTCAATCGTCGAATCCAACTCGGTTGGGCAGCGTTCGGAAAACTACGCGACGTCTTCTCGTCCAAAATACCTCAGTGCCTTAAATCGAAAGTCTTCGATAGTTGTGTGTTGCCAGTGATGACTTACGGCACCGAGACGTGGCCTCTCACTATGGGCCTTATTAGGAAGCTCAAAGTCACTCAACGAGCTATGGAGAGGGCTATGCTCGGGGTTTCCCTACGAGATCGAATCAGAAATGAGGAGATCCGTAGGAGAACTAAAGTAACCGACATAGCCCACCGGATTAGCAAGTTGAAGTGGCAATGGGCAGGGCACATAGCGCGGAGATCTGATGACCGATGGGGTCGGAAAGTGCTCGAATGGAGGCCGCGTAGCGGAAAGCGCAGCGTAGGACGTCCACCCACAAGATGGTCCGACGACCTGGTAAAGGTCGCGGGACGTCGCTGGACACAGGCTGCCTCCAACAGGTCTCTGTGGAAATCATTGGGGGAGGCCTATGTTCAGCAGTGGACTTCCTTTGGCTGATGGATGGATGGATGGAACTTATTCATTTATACGTTTCCAAGAGTGAATCGATAAAGGCAATAGGTAGAGACAACTGGATTCCTACAAAATCCAGTACGATTTGTTCTAAGTATTCATTTTCGTGAAACGGAAGACAATAAAAAAATCTGGATCATAAGTAATATACAAACCAAAAATAATTACGTGCAACGCTTATGGAAAAACAGTATCATGGCGATGAAATAATTAAATATTGTATGAAAAATCAAAACCACTGAATCTATTGACGTAAGAAATCGTAATTTGATTATAATAATTGCTTATATGTATGCCTTTCCAATAGTAAAAATGTTAATACCTCACACACAGCTAAAAATCTTAAAAATCCTGTACATATAGATTTGTAAAATAGTATACAAATTAAAATGAATTTTTAATACTCGTCTCATTTATTTTCCGCCTATTGACATAATACTAATGAAATAACTGTATCAGAAAAAACTATTAAGCATATCTATAAAATAAATTCCGGTCTTATAACAAAGACATATTTCCATAATTTTATCGATACTTTAAATCGACTATTGCAAGCTTTATGTATTGGATTTTGTTGAGGTTTTGTGTTCCGAAAACGACGACGCTGGTTTTCATACAATTTGACGGCTATTGCCTTTCTAACCATATTCAACTGTTCTGTGATTTCAAGTGTCTTTTAAACTTCATTAAAATATCAAGACAATCCTTAATAGGTATATCAATTTTAAAATTATTAAAAACATGGTAACAGAAAAGAAAATAAACAGAAAATTCCATTACAGATATCATAACTTGAAATTTTTAAAAACATAATATATTTACGATTATTTTTCTCCAATTATGTAAACATATTATTATAATATAATACTGGCGGCCCGGCCCGGCTTCGCCTGGGTGCAAATACAGATTCCAGTCCATATTTTATTTAAAATCAATATGACAGCCGTTGTCTAAACTGCTTATCCAATTCCAATCCCATCCTGTACCTATTCTTCTGTCCCATTTTATCCACCTTATATTCTATTCTATCCTATCTCTCCAGATTCAAATCATTATTTTGCTACGGAGATATTATAAAACTGTTACTACTCCGACGACATTCATTGAAATCAATTAAAAGATACCATAGCTAACCTGACCACGCTTCGCTATGGCTTAGTTATTATAATATGATTAATTTTATATTCAATTATTTAGCATAGCAAAAAAGCCCGGCCCACCTTTGCCTGGATGCAGATATTTTTTTATTTTACTCCACACCAAATACATGTTATTTTTCGTATAAGCTCTTGTATACCTAAACATGAATTAGCTATCCTACTGTCCTGCTCAATTCCGTCCCATCCCGTCTGTTCAGTCAGTTCCCGATACGTCCCGTCCTTTCTCTTCATTAACCATCCAGTCTTATTATATTTGCCCGTCTTATAAATGCACGGTGCATTTACATTTCGTCCTATAAAATCTGTCAGCTATCCCAGTCCTCTCCCCTACCTCCCACTCTATTCTATCCTCACTATGCTGTGTTCCAAAAATACTACGCCATTACTTTTTGTTAGTAATAAAGAGATGAAATATAAATTTTCATAGAAATACACTCACACGCACAATTAATGTATTAACAATTATATTTAACTGGTTTCTCAAGACACAGGCAACGCCTAATTTGAGAATCCCTGCAATATTCTCTATAATTATATAAAATTGTTATTCAGTTCAGTTCAGTTTTTATTTTCATGTGTTATTTTATTAAAGACTAGCGGCCCGGCCCAGCTTCGCCTGGGTGCATATATTTTTTGATTCCACTCCACACCAAATACATGTTATTTTTCCTATAAACTCTTGTATACCTAAACTTGACGTAGCTGTCCTACTGCTCGGCTCAATCCCGTCTCATCCGTCGGTTCAATCTCTTCCCGATCCGTCCCGTCCTTTCTCTTTATTATCCATCCCGTCTTCTAACGTGCATTTACATTTGGTCCTATCAAATCTGTCAGCTATCCCAGTCCTCTCCCGTACCTTCCACTCTATTATATCCCGTCTCTCCATATACATGTACATATAAAGATTGCCTTATGAAATTTTGACATTAAAAACTTTAGCGTTTTTTATTGTCCATCCAATATTCCGTCCCTTATTTCAGCACCAAAATGCTGTTTTTCCTAATAATATTGCACGCCATTACTTTTTGTTAGTAATAAAGTAATAATAACAATTTAAAAAAAGAATTGGCCAAATTGGTCCAGGCGTTGTTGAGTTATGCGCTTACCAACACATTTTGCGATTCATTTTTATATTATAGAAGAAGATATTATAGTCCACCCTGCTGGCTTAGTGCGGGTTGGCGGATTTTATTTCACGTAGAATTTAATCCGAAAAGTCAGAGGTGTGCCCTGGGATTTGAACCCGTGACCATCGTTAACTTGTTGGCAGTCGCGTCTAGTACGTTACCATATACAAATTAATAAAACCTTCATACTGCCTTACCAGGTGACGTAAGTAATAGAACAAATATTTAAAAATATAAAACTGCATATCGTTTCGTTATAATGTCTAGATACGGCATCAACGTACCAATATTCTTTTATTCTTGAGTCTAAAAACAATATTAATGCGAAATTTAAATATGTCCCCCAGCGCATCTAAAAGTATCAATTCAAAAACAATGTCGTTTATGAAAACGAAAAATTATAATTAGATATATTTTGGTGTACTCCGGCAAAACGCTTCGATAGAGTATACCTTGTTTAAAACTGTTGCAATAATCTCAAAAAACAATGGGCGATTTTGGTAGATATGGACATGATTTCAATTTACATTTCACAAAATTATGCGCAAGACGCCGTATCTAGATAATATTATATACACGATATTCACGATGTACACATTTTTTGAATTTTGTTCTATTTCGTCAGCCGTCAATGAAAGACAATGGAAAGATAGATCATTTTACGTTGGATGGTAGTTGAAGCTGGACCGTCTTTTACGTCTCCCGTCAAATAAACAAAGATCATCCTATATTGGCTGGACGCATCACGCTTAAACGATACCCAAAAAAAAGGTTAGTATCTTCCTCAGACATTTTCCTATTTTTCTCACCCCTAAAACCTTCCCAGGACTTCCACGAATATTTCAAGACCAAAATCAGCCAAATTGGTCCAGGCGTTGTTGAATTATGCGGTTACCAACACATTTTGCGATTCATTTTTATATATAAGATTTTTCATTTTCAAGTGACATTCTATCTTGAAAAGAAGTAAAACTTCTTACATGTGAATATTATTTATTTATTTATCCTATATTTATGTAGCTTCATAATATACTCTTTAGGTTACACAAAATAAATTTCTGAACGCATGCATAAATATTTGACAACCAATTTAAATGTCAACCACTTTTCATTACTGTTATTAATTTACATATTTAAAATCTTAAATACGCCATTAATCGAATATTGTGGATATATGTTGTCGATTCGAAACCTTTATTATTTAATTTGAGGGAAGAGTTTACCGTATCGACGGTATGCACATTAAATGTTTGACAGTTACAAACCCATGAACATTTTGTATGGCAAAATGTTTTTTCTTTTATTTTATACTTTCGTCAATTTCATCGAGATAAAAACTATCTCACCCTTTAAATTGGAACAAATAACACATATCTACAAAATTTCATTATAATCAGTTGAGTGTTTTAGGAGCCCATCGCGGACAAACAACGTGACACGTGAATTATATACAAGGTATATCAAGACTGCTACCGAAAACGAAGCCGGGTGGTAGTTTAAGCAACTTCAGACACAATGCAACAGAAAAATTGCAAAAAAAGCGACAATTTTTTTTTTTCCTATGACCATATTTGGGTGGTAAATACATTTTTTCCTAAAATAATAGTGTATACCCTTTTATTTATAAATAATCTAAGGTATAAAAGTGTTTAAATCATTATTTTAGCAAAAACTATGAATTTACCACCCAAAAATGACGATATTTAAAAAATCATAAAAAATAATTGTCGCGTTTCTTTGCGAAATTTTTAGTTGCAATGTGTTTGTAGTCACTAAAACTACCACCCGTCTTCGTTTTCGGTAGCAGTCTTGAGATACCCGGTATATTAAGACTAGCGGCCCGGCCCGGCTTCGCCTGGGTGCAAATACAGATTCCAGGCATATTTTATTTAAAATCCAAAAATATTACGCCATTACTTTTTGTTAGTAATAAAGAGATGAAATATAAATATAAATTTTCATAGAAAAACACTCACACTCACATACACAATAATTAATGTAGTAACAATTATAATTAACTGGTTTCTCAAGACACAGGCAACGCCTAATTTGAGAATCCCTGCAATATTCTCCATAATTATATAAAATTGTTATTCAGTTCAGTTCAGTTTTTATTTTTATGTGTTATTTTCTCAGACTAAATACTCTCTAGACGTAGCCATAACTGGAACGTGAGAAATAAGAGTGAGACCGCAAGTTAAAAATTAGTGTGCGTAAAAGAGACAGAGAGTTTTTTTCTTTGTCCTTGTCACCGTGGCCGGTTTTTTTTATTTGTCAAGCGCAGTTTGTCAAACAAATATACGTCAATCAGTTTTTCCGATATTTAAATAGTTTTGGATAGTGTAAAGCAGCAATTTATACAAATATTAGTGACTATAGTGTATATGCAATGGTGGGTTGTAGTATTTTAGGCTGCAAAAGCCGCAGTGAACGAAAAATTTGTGAAATAACATTTCACTCGTAAGTTACTCATTTATGTTACATTATAATTATTTTGTCGTTTATTGGTAAATAATGTTGTATTTTAATACCAATACAAATTGTTTTACTTAGAGAAATATCGATTACATTTAGAAATTCTACAAATAATATTAAATAACCTTAATTTCTTAAAAGTTTAGTGTTACCTTGTTATGAAAATTGGTTTACCCTAGATAATACTTGCATATTATTCCTTGCATACATAGCGTTATTCATACGTAAAAAATAAAATTACTTCTTATTTTAGGTTTCCTACTAACAGTAATTAGAATTAAATGGGTGGAAGCTAATGGACACCAAAATTGGCAACCAACAAATAATTTTAAAATTTGCTCAATACATTTCGAGATAGATTCCTTTCATTATAAAAAGAAGAATGTTATAGTGAAACCAAAAGCAGTCCCAATAAAATATGTTCATGTAAGTAGTTGATCATTAATTATTTTTAACGCCGTTTTATTAACTTCGCCTATATGTATGTAACAGAATCTGTGAAGTCGATTTTCGAGCACTTCAAAACGTCGGATTGACTTGAAATTTTGCATACGTATCCAGGACTGATGACGACGCAATAATTTAAAAAGTATATGATATTATTTTATATTTTATCCAGAATAATAAACAAAATATTATTGTTGAAAAAATATTACCTATACCGGGTATCTCAAGACTGCTACCGAACACGAAGCCGGGTGGTAGTTTTAGTGGCTACAAACACAATGCAATTAAAATTTCGCTTAGAAACGCGACAATTATTTTTTATGATTTTTTAAATATCGTCATTTTTGGGTGGTAAATCCATAGATTTTGCTAAAATAATAATTTAAACTCTCTTATATCTTAGAGTATTTATAAATTAAAGGGTATACACTATTATTTTAGGAAAAAATGTATTTACCACCAAAATATGGCAATAGGAAAAAAATTACAAAAAAAAAATTGTCGTATTTTTTTGCATCTTTTTCTGTTGCATTGTGTCTGAAGTCGCTTAAACTACCACCCGGCTTCGTTTTCGGTAGCAGTCTTGATATACCCTGTATAATTGGTAATTTGCGCGCAGTTGTCTTTCTTTGATAAGACAGCCGAAGATAGATGTTTTAGTGCAAGCAATTAAATTATAGTTTAAAAACTAAAAAAACAAGCTTTCATATAAGATCGAACTAAAAAGTAAAAAATAATCATAAACTCATTATGATTTAATAATAAATATGATATACGAATAAATACGATTTAAATCGTACGGTTGGCAACGCTTATGTTGGCCTGTGTTAGTACCCACCAAAAGTAGGAATTTTTCCCAACATGGCCACACTGAAGAATTATATATCTGTCTCTTGTGCAGCCACGGCATGGCTACGTCTAGAGAGTATTTAGTCTGAGGTTATTTTATTAAAGATTTTTCATTTTCAAGTGACATTCTATCTTGAAAAGAAGTAAAACTTCTTACATGTGAATATTATTTATTTAATTGTCCTTTATGTATGTAGCTTCATAATATACTCTTTAGGTTACACAAAATCTGAACGCATGCTGAGGAACGCATGCATAAATATTTGACAACCAATTTAAATGTCAACCACTTTTCATTACTGTCATACATATTTAAAATCTAAAATACGCCATTAATCGAATATTGTGGATAGATATGTTGTCGATTCGAAACCTTTATTAAAATACGTTATTTAATTTGAGGGAAGAGTTTATCGTATCGACGGTATGAACATTAAATGTTTGACAGTTACAAACCCATGAACATTTTGTATGGCAAAATGTTTTTTTCCTTTATTTTATACTTTCGTCAATTGTGTGTTGGAACAAATAACATATATCTACAAAATTTCATTATAATCAGTTGAGTGGTTTAGGAGCCCATCGCGTACAAACAACGTGACACGTGAATTATATACCGGGTATCTCAAGACTGCTACCGAAAACAAAGCCGGGTGGTAGTTTTAGTGGCTACAAACACAATGCAATTAAAAATTTCGCCTAGAAACGCGACAAATTTTTTTTATGATTTTTTAAATATCGTCATTTTTGGGTGGTAATAAATGTGGTGAATAAATTAGTTAACATCTAAATTATATTTCTCTATTTGGCGTTTTATATTCGTACTTAAAATAAGACATTTCCATACTGTATGATACGGGTTTCCTGTTTAGTTAAATGCTGCTCATCTGCATATTGATAGGCACACGTAATTTAATAAGAAAGACACTAAAAGTACAAATTATTTGTTATTACTATTATCACACAATACTAACAGAAGTCATGCTTGTGTATGTACTTCACTTTTATTGCCACACTCACACTACGCTCGGCGTTCGCGCAAGGGTTGTTAACTCTGGCATATGCGAAAATACGTATCGTGTTAATAGCACTCGTATCGTTTATTATTTTTTAAAATAAAATATAAAAACACAATAATAAAACAAATAAATTTTAAATGTATTTATGAAGTCATTGAGAATGTGTATGTCATTATTCTTCAAGTTTTTTTATTGTTTTTGTATAATATTTGTATTTTTTAATGATATTTACATTCTATTATTATAATCTGGTGTTTTATATACAATTGTAATAACTTTTATTCATTTGTTCCATCTTTGCACAAAAAATATCATTATTTGCGTGCCCGAAGCGCGTAAAACTCGCGCTCGCAGTGGTCTCGACTGGTTTCGTATATCGTGTCGGTGAACGCTGTCTATGTGTGCGTTGATTTAGCGCGCTTTGTATGGAGCTTGAGTCATGACTTCTGTTAGTTTAGTACTATGCCGCACAATCTCTTCTTCTGCCCGTGTCTCTTCTATGCCGACGTCTGCTATCTTGACTTAACCCAAGTTCAACTTGATAAACTTGAGCGGCTTCAACATTTTTGCATACGATTCATATTTGGTTTGCGCAAATATGATCACATTTCTGAATATCGCTTTAAGCTCAAGTGGCTCCCTATTCGCCGGAATACTCATATTCTCTGTATGCTTTACAATGTTTTATCCATCCCCAAATGTCAAATCTACCTAAAGGAATGTTTTCAATACCTCCATAGTTCTAACTCCCACTCGTTGAGATCCTCTAGGTATCTGCAACTTAAAACTCCTTGCCATGACACTACTTTTAATGGTAGTTCTTTTACTGTTAATGCTGTTCGCCTTTGGAACGCATTACCGTCAACAATCCGACAAGCGCCATCACTTAATGTTTTTAAAGACAAAGTTAAAAAAATGTATCTTTCTACACTATCGTGATAGTCAATGTTAATGTTTAATTGTAGTTTGGTTAAATTATTTTATTATTATTATTTATATATATATATTTTCTTTTGTTCATTAAAATTTTATTGATTAGGATTAGATATATACCTAGTCAGGTCATAAATTCTGTCACATTATGTAACCATTTATATACCAAAATGAACTTAACAAAACATAGATTCGTATGACACTAAAGTTTATTCAAAATGACCTCCGTGATTTTGAATACAGGCCTTCAATCTGCGCGGCCAGTTGTCTATCGCAGCACGAACGAGGTCCATGTCAATATCGGCGGCTGCCTTAATCAAGGATGTCTTGAGTGACTCCAAATTGGGATGAGGCTTTGAGCACGCCTTTTCCTCCAAGTGTTGCCATATCTTGTAATCTAACGGATTCAAATCTGGACTGGAGGAGGGCCAGTCTTCGTGCCGGATGAAGTCGATTTCACGCGCCGCCAGCCAGTCTTGTGTGCTTTTTGCTCTATGAGCTGGCGCCGAATCTTGTTGGAATACCCAGTGCCTGTTATTGAACATGGTATGAGAAACAGGTTCCACAAGGTATGTCAGGACTGTATTTTGATACACAACTGCATTCGTTTTTACACCTTTCTCACAAAAATGTACCTCTGTTAAGCCCCAATAAGAAACTCCCAACCATACCATGAGCGAGGATGGAAAATGACCTCGTTGGACACGCGGAATACGGTTGCTCGCTTCTTCACTACTGTGTGCGTACACCTTATCATTTTGTTTGGTGTAGCTCTCTTCTACGGTAAAAAAAATTTCGTCTGAAAAAAGAATTTCCCAATATTTTTTTCCCGTGTACCGCTTCAACAAAGCGCGGCATCTCTTCAGTCTCAGGTCCATTAGACGAGCATTCAAACGATGTCCTGTTTTTCTTCGATATGCCCGAAGCCCTAGTCTTCATTTAACACCCTTTTCACCGTGGTTCTGCTTAACCCCATCTGAAGGGCCAACAGTTTCTGCTTACGATTGGGATTTCTTTGAATTCGCGCCTTCACAGCTTTTATCACTGCTGGAGTCCTAACAGACCGAGGGCGACCACTTCTTGACCTGTCATCTACACTAGAGTCTTCATTGTATCGTTTGATGGTACGATAAACGAATCTTTTGGTTATATTCAAATTTTTCAGTATGTCAAAAATTTGAATTGGCGCGTAACCGCAACGATGTAACGCAATAACTGCAACACGGTCTTCTTTAAGCGTCCACTCCATATTTAAAAATGAGTAAAATTTTAAAAAGTATACATTTTTATTTTCATGAACAATTCGAAATTCGAATTCAATAAACTTTTATGTGGCCAGCATTCTAAAAGAAAAGTTTTTACTGTGTGACAATACGTATGACCTGACTGTGTATAATATTTGTTACACTTGTACTTGTATTTATAATGTATATACCGGGTATCTCAAGACTGCTACCGAAAACGAAGCCGGGTGATAGTTTTACTGACTACAAACACAATGCAACCAAAAATTTCGAAAAGAAACGCCACAATTATTTTTTATGATTTTTTAAATATCGTCATATTTGGGTGGTAAATCCATAGTTTTTGCTAAAATAATAATTTAAACACTTTTATACCTTAGATTATTTATAAATAAAAGGGTATACACTATTATTTTAGGAAAAAATGTATTTACCACCCAATTATGGTCATAAGAAAAAAATAAAAAAAAAATTGTCGCTTTTTTTTTGCAACTTTTTCTGTTGCATTGCGTCTGAAGTCGCTTAAACTACCACCCGGCTTCTTTTTCGGTAGCAGTCTTGATATACCCTGTATATTCTTATCTCTTAGGTTTCCAAACTCCCCCACATTACATATAATCTTATATGTATAACGGATGATCCATCGTACGTTTGGTTGTCTGGAAGTGATCGCTAATAGCGATAAGACCGCCAGTTGTACACTATTTCAAAAAATGTAAACTGTTTACTTGTATGTAATATGTGGTGAACAATAAAGTGTTATCTATCCATCTATCTATCTGTCTATGTTTAACTACATATTTTTAATTAGTTTTTGCGATTTGTGCCATATGAGTATCTCTAAACAATTGCAACATCCGAAACTTGTTAAAAAAACGATTGCTTATGTAGCGTAGGCGGGTAGCGACATCAATTGAGCAATCGATGCATTTCGCTTAACAACTACAAGAACATACATATGACTAAACTTTTCAAAATCCCAGAGACCAAATCATACCAAATAAAGTATTTTCGTGTAATAAAGTTCACGTAAAGTATAGAGTAGAATTACCTAAAATTACGTGCAATATACATATTATAAAGTACTTCATAATTAATGAAAGATTGTTTATCTAGAATTATGGTTTAATGGTGGGCCATTTTAGTAATAATAAGGGTTGAAAAATTGTTAGCTAGGCGGCAATTCCTTGGGCCCTACTATATTCATCCGAAACGAAGTTCGAAACTTCGGACGAACGAAGTTTGTGACGATACGAATGTACCTACTCTGTAAATGTTTGGATTGCCGATATATTCGAATCATTCATTCTTCGATTCAAAGATTCGAATTTCGTATTACAGAGTAGGTTTCGATACGAAAAACGTCACGAAGATTCGAATTTCGGATTTATACCGGGTATATCAAGACTGCTACTGAAAACGAAGCCGGGTGGTAGTTTTAGTGACTACAAACACAATGCAACTAAAATTTCGCATAGAAACGCGACAATTATTTTTAATGTTTTTTTAAATATCATCATTTTTGGTTGGTAAATCCATATATTTTGCTAAAATAATAATTTAATCTCTTTTATACCTTAGAGTATTTATAAATAAAAGGGTATACACTATTATTTTAGGATAAAAAATAACAAAAAATTGACGCTTTTTTTTGCAACATTTTCTGTTACATTGTATCTGTAGTCACTTAAACTACCACCCGACTTCGTTTTCGGTAGCAGTCTTGATATACCCTGTATAGTAGGGCCCTTTATGTCGTCTGTGTATGTCTTATTCTTCCTTAAACTATGAATGAACTGTCTGGTCTATTCTGAAAGCCTCATAAAACGTACAATAGTTTATAAAGTACGGGTGGCAACCCTAGCTGAAGTGTTCAGTGGGTGACGTGTCTCGGTGTGGTTCACAGCCAGGAGAAGATGATCTCCGGCATGTACATGGGCGAGCTGGTGCGGCTGGCGCTGGTGAAGCTGACGCGCATGGGGCTGCTGTTCGGCGGCCGCGGCTCCGACCTGCTGTACCAGCGCGGCAGCTTCTACACCAAGTACGTGTCCGAGATCGAGTCCGACAAGCTCGGAGACTACACCAGCTGCATGGAGGTGCTCGAGGAACTCGGTGAGTACTCCTTACTACCAACTTTGTATCATATACGTACCACTGCAGGACATGGGCCTCTACAATCGAAAGTACCATTGAGAGTGGTTAGGCCATATAGTCCACCACGCTGGCCTAGTACGGGTTGGCGGACTTACATACCATAGAAATTCTTATACTACATGTACTACGCTGAATTGGATGAGAAGAGTTCGAAAATTTTCAAGAACTGATTGATTTTGTGCGCAACTCTTACGCCCGAATTTCCAGTATTCGCTATTCAAATAATAAGTTGCTCTTAACAACGCACGGCCCACTTAGCCAGTACATTTAAGCGGGATTAACGTAGTTAAGCGCAACTTCGGGCGTTAGTCTAGGATTAGGTTATATTAGTGGGTGTATGATTGAAATAGTTCATAGAAATAGAACAAAAAATGTTATAGTGATGCAACTTTATCTCAAATAAACAGCCTGTGTTAATGTTAAAAGTAATGTTTTGACGCAAACAATTATCTTTAAAACATTTCCTAATTAGTTTCTATACGACAATTTGAAAGTCACCGTTATGTAGCTTAAAACGTATTGAAGTGCATTACAAGGTCGCGACTTAGATAAATTATATCGGTGATAATGTCTCCAATGCTAGACATTAAGTGGGAGATCATCGTCGCTTAGCCATATCGATAATATTGTCTAATCACAGTATTTTTGTAGTACTGTCTATAAAGACCCCTCTCATCATAGATAAACATATATTAAGATAGCATATCAAGAAGATTTGAAGACTAGTGATTTTATTTTTATTACTATTCGTGACGTGGGCCTAAATCTCTTTACATAATAACGTGTACCGCAGTATTGTTTGCTACCTAAAATTATGTAACGTCACATGACACGCCCACGAATGTTGCGCATTAGAAACGAATGTATGTAATTTTTACTGGCCACAAAATATAAGACACGTGTACAATTTCGAGAATTTACAATGTTATCAGAAACTTGTTTGTGAGCAAGACCGCGGATGCAACGGATAATGCAATTTGATACAAGTATTGTTGTATGAAATATATATTTCTGGTAACGATAGTCAGCACTATGTGCAATAAACCATTTATAATACATTTTAATGAAACTGGAGCTACATTCTGATCACTTTATACATCAATTATGACTTAAACTTGTTTCCCCAAAATGATATACTACACAATAATGTTAACCAGTTCTTAATGTGAACGTGATTTTTTGACCTGTTGTTGGCCTCCAATATGTAAATTAGATTAATTGAATATCTCGTGTTTATTTTAAAATATTTCCTGCTGAAATAACGTTGTTACTGGTTTTGTTAAGCATCAGTATAATATATCAGTATAATAATATTGTAATTAAACAAGACGTCAAATTTTGCGGTTTGTAAATATTAGAATAAAACCGTAAACTCATTAATATTGATGCAATTTATGGCAATAATGCAGTAATTAGCCACATTAGTAATTATTGAATTCCGGTTTTATAAAAGAATTGATATATATTTAATAGGAAATGTCATTAAGTCTCGTATTCTAAGCATTTTCATAAAAGTTTGCGTTATTTCTACATTAAAGGTCACAAGGCCTTGTGCTGGTTTGGCAGGTAATTAAGACGAATGACGCCACCTTCGTCACATAAACCACTAAAAAGGCTGCAAGTCAAAATACATAATTACAATTTTTATCAAATATAATTTAAAAACAGCAAAAATCCTTACTTTGGCAAATGAGATTTTTATCTTTAAAATCACCAACATTTAACATAAACGATAGATTAACCGGATAGCTAAAACTGTATTTATTGATTGTTTTACCGTTATACCTATATTATAACGAGTTAGATATGGAATTTCCTGCAGAATTTTTAAAGCTTTGCTTAATGCTGAGCCCAGCATTCTCTATCTATGTACCAATAGGTACCAATTTGTGTCATAATACATTGATTTATTTGTGTTATTGTTTTCTAAAGTACATTTTAAATTAAAAATACATTTTATAAATATCCCTAAAAATCATAATCGTCTAGTTGTAACATTGTTGTCGAACGGTAGTCCCGATATAATTATAAATTACTAGCGGCCCGACCCAGCTTCGCCTGGGTGCATATATTTTTTGATTCCACTCCACACCAAATACATGTTGTTTTTCGTATAAACTCTTGTATGCCTAAACTTGACGTAGCTATTCTACTGTCCGGCTCAATCCCGTCTCATCCGCCTGTTCAGTCTCTTCCCAATCCGTCCCGTCCCTTCTCTTTATTATCCATCCCGTTTTATAACGTGCATTTACAGTTCGTCCTAACAAATCTGTCATCTATCCCAGCCCTCTCCCGTACCTTCGATTCTATTTTACTTTATGTCCCTTCTCTCCATAAACATCCATATACATCTTATATATAAAATAGGAATAAATAAATAAACAAATAAATACACCCAACAGTCATATACATAGTCCTGACCCCACACTAAGATCGAGTCTTATGTCGTGGGTATCAGGAACTACGAGAGACTTTTTCGGTCTCACAAACACCCAGACCCGGAAGAAATATTTGTGGGCCGCACAAACATTTCTCTCGGTGCGGGGATCGAACCCGCGGCCTCTCGTTTCACAGGCGGCGTCTAACCAACTGCGCCACGGAGGCTGATTATGAATGGGAATGATTAATAGTTAATGAGAGTTACACTGAGATAGCAAAATAATAATTGTCAACATTACTACTATACTTGATGCATAAACAATAATCTTATTGTGTGAGAGAAATAGGAGACCGGCTTCGTTCTCATCCCTACTCCGTGCTGTTTACTGGGTCAGAAGTGACACCTGTAGACATCTGGCGGGGATAACTAATTAAATGACGATTGATCAGTTTTCGACCGGAGAGGAAAAATGATTAAATTACTAAAATGGCTATTAAAAAATAAGGGTTGATTGTAGAAAGGTGAAAATTGAGGATTGTATGAATTTTTGTATGTTGTATCTTAAAAAAAATAGAAATTAAAAATTTTGTCTAAAAAATAAAAAAAAAATTAGGGCTGCACTACCCCTAACATTTAGGGGGATGAAAAATAGATGTTGGCCGATTCTCATAGATACCGGATAAGCACAAAAAATTTCATCAAAATCGGTCAAGCCGTTTCGGAGGAGTATGGCAACGAAAACTGTGACACGATAATTTTATATATTAGAAAAATAAGGGTTGATCGTAGAAGGGTGAAAATTGTGGATTGTATGTATTTTTGTATGTTGTATCATAAAAAAATAGAAATAAAAATTTTGTCTAAAAAATAAAAAAAAAAATTGAGGGGTGGACTACCCCTAACATTTAGGGGGATGAAAAATAGATGTTGGCCGATTCTCAGACCTACTCAATATGCTCACAAAATTTCATGAGAATCGGTCAAGCCGTTTCGGAGGAGTATGGCAACGAAAACTGTGACACGAGAATTTTATATATTAGATTAATTGAAGGCTGGTTATTATAGATTATTGTTAATGATATAAAAAAATTAACTTGCTTAATCTTCGAGGAGATCGCTCGATCGCTTCACCCCGAATATCTCTATTACTACTTGACATAAGATAATTAAGTAGTATTTTTTGTTAATTATAATTACGGTGCCCGTTTAAAAAAAAATGTCGCGGGTTTAAATCCCAGGGTACTACACCTCTAACCTTTCGGAGTCATGTGTGTATTGATAGTCAATCACTACGCACTATAACGGCTATGGGAAACATTGTGGGAAAATGTGCATATCGTAGTGATTTTCTATAGTATGTAAAGTCCGCCAACCTTCATAAGGCCAGCGTGGACTATATGGCCTAAGTAACCGTACAACTAAGCAAAAAAGAGTATTGACTTATTAACGGCGCGGTGCTTCGATATAATTTTTACAATATTAATATGGCAACTCGATATACTACGACGTACAATGTTATTTTATTTATTGTTGTTGAATGAACAAAAATGTCATTATAATTATGAAGACAATCAATTTTACGAGATTTTACAAAAAATCGTATAATATTCAGCGCACACAGTAAAGCCATTTACTAGTGTTGTCGCAATTATTTTTTTAGATCTAACTTTTCCACGTCATACTCTTTCTTGCCGACTTAAGCTCCATTACAAAGAGAGAGTTTCCCGCCTCGAAGATACGATTATCGTAAGGATGTAGAAGAGCTTCATCATGTAAACATTTGTCAGAACACTATAATTCATTTCGGTTATGACATGCGATAATGTCATACGATTTTCGTCTCGAGAAATTCTCTGTGTAAAGCCCTGGTCTGTCGAAGCTACGCACAGCGTTGCGTTGCGCGGAATGCGGTGTCAAACTCGGTTTTGTATGAAAAACATTGACATTGACATGACGTTCCGCCGCAGTATGCGTCAGCCAGCGTCTGCGGTGAGGGGTCAACCAGGTGACGGGTAGACTGGTCTTTTGTGCTGTCACAGTATGCGTCGGTGTAGAGGGGCAAATGCGGTGAAGCGCGGGGCAGATACACCGCACAACGTGCCGTCATTCTCATCATTTCGTCGCGGTAAGCGTATTTGCGCAACAGATTTATTTGAGGATAATATTTTTATCAATTTTTGTTTGGTTTAAACTTTTGTTTAGGCTGTGGCGCATATATCGACTATGTGCTGCCGCACAGTACGTTTAATACAGTTCACGTACGTTCCCAATGACAATGGCGCAATATTACACCACGTAGGAATAAAACTTTTAAACCTTGCTTTGGTAAAAAAGATACAATTAAAAAGTAAAAATAATTAATATTTAATAAGTACAAGATTATAAAATGGAGTCAATTACATTTATTCTATTGTTATAAAAATGACGAACGGAAGTGTATGTTAATTGTTCTAAGTACCTAGTACCCCATGCTTTTTAACAAAATATAGCAACGGAATTAGTTCCCAACTGATCAGGGTACAATTGGAGACGACTTATTAGTAGGTATCTATATACATTCAGTCTTTATCCCTATTCGCAGGGCACTTTATCAGCCCATATACGGCCCACTGCAGAGCACGAGTCTCCTCTACAATCGAGAATACGATTGAGAATGGTTAGGCCATACTATAGTCCACTACCCTAGCTGGCCTTATCCCTATATTTGCATAGAAAGAAATACAATCAACAAACAACAAATTTTATATGAGCCCGAAAAAGTAGCTACAAAGAATCTTATGATGAGTTTTGTATCAGCCCATATACATACATTCGTTGTATAATGGTTGTTTGTATATTATCTTCGTAGTTATTTACAAAATCCAACTGCAAGATATAATAAACTATCGCCGTTCAACACAATTAGCACCACTCTCCTAGCACCTGGAGTGCATCATATGATGACATGGTGCAATTTTAAATATGTAGTTCCTCATAGTAGTATCAAGTTCTGTGTTTTCCGCTTTTTTCCATTCCCATTCCATTAAAACCCCCTCTATATATATTGTAATTTGTGCTACTTACACCTACGCATATATATTTTGAGCTCTGTGTTATGAATTCTGTTAAATACTAAAATAAAATTATTATTTTAAAAAGTGACCATCAGTATTGTTCCAGGTTTTGCTTGTGACAATTTTATAAGAAAATAATTAAATCGTTATGGAATTTATTTTTATCCAATTACGGTACGATCGATAACGATAATGTAAGAAAGGATAACTACATAAATCCAGTGAAATTTAATTTGATCTGAAAATAAGTTGTTTAGCCGAAAAAAATGTATTCAGCACACGCGTATTTCATTAGAATGATAGGAACCACTCGTATATCACGTATCAATATTGCGAAAATTGTCTCGTAAACATATATACCCTGTTTATTTAAAATGACGCACAAACATTTTTTTAAAGAAATTAGATATATTTTTGAATTCAAATGATTGTTATTTGTTGTCATGGAAATTCAAGAAAACTTCAATGCGAAATTGCCATAGTAACGTTGGTTGTCAATGAACGGTTCTCCCATTGGTCAACGGTTTTACGCACAGAGTGAAACCTATATGAGAACCACCTTTTTTGTTGTTATGTGAACTACGTTGCATGACGTCATGACGTTACCGCTTACCGCAGTGCCGCGCGTATTCTTCGCCAGACCAGGCCTTAACTGGGCTATTATACTGTCGCTAGTAAGGACTTTTTTTATTGCAATCAATGATGTTTTAATAAAGATGACGCATATCCATATTGCGTGACGTTTAAAAACTGTACTGCTATGCATATACATACTCATTTGTTAATACTTTATGAAAATTTTAGTGAATGAAACAGATTATACAGAAAGTACGAGACGAAAAGAGACAGCATTGCGCTATCCAAACATAGAATCGAAGCGATAGAAACAGAAGGGTGACGATAAATAAAACTACCTATTTGGTTTTATAAGTATTTAATATATTAACTTTGAGGTTGCTACATGAATCTACGTGTGGTACGCCATCCTGAAACAAATATATTTTTATTTGCTTACAACCTTGATAAAATAAAAAAATAAATTGATTGCCGTTTTTTATATTAGTTTATGGTAAGCATGCACTAAAACGTGGTGGCCTGTTGGTAAACGGACTAGACGCGACTGCCAACATGTTCACGGTGGTCGCGGGTTCGAATCCCAGGGCACACCTCTGACTTTTCGAAGCCATGTGTGTATTGACAGTCAATCACCACGCACTATAACGGTGAAGGAAAAAATCGTGAGGAAACCTGCATACCATAGCGATTTATAAAAAAATTTCTATGGTATGTAAGTCCGCCAACCCGCACTAGGCCAGCGTGGTGGACTATATGGTCTAACCACTCTCAAACCCTGCAGTGGGACGTATATGGGCTGATACAGATGCACTAAAAAATCGATCTCTTATTAATTATTTTTTGTTGTTGTAATGATGACAAGTAATACGACAGCTCGTGGACATAAGCTAAACCAAGACACCTTAAATTACAAAGCAATGCTTGGCATTCACTGCGCTCGCCATCCCGAGACATAAGATCAGCGATTACTCGGGAGAGAATGTCCTTTGAGCCGGAACATAACATGGCATTTAAACTGCCGTGTGGCGGGAAAAATAGACATTGCGGTGGTACCTACACATGGTGGTAACGTATGAGCGACCTGCCACTAGTAAACAACCGATACTACAACCGATGGTGCAGGGTTTTTAGGTGGATATATATATTGTCGTAGTTGTATATTTTTAATCATAATTAAATGTTCTAAACCAATATTAATCAGTTTTAAAGGCGTCCAGTCACGATCCCCTCTTTTTGTGTTCGAGTGTCGAGCTGTGCTTAGTGAATATCCATTTACGTCTCAAAAGCTCATCACGTGGAAATCTGGAAACATTCAATGATATATATAAATATAGTTATTCAAAATATATGGGGAAGCTAATGTATTTTGTAATGTTCGTGGTTGGATTCAGTTATTTATTATGAAAATAATTCATAACAAATAACTTAATCCATTCAAACTTTCATCGTCAATTTTCTGTATGATCGGTTTCGCTTCTGACTTGTCAATCTATGACGTACGGTTTTTGTCCCTATTGCACTTCACAATCTTTGTATTAGGCGATCCTTTTTACACAATTGAAGGCGGTGTTTGTAATTTAAAATAAAAATTAAATTTTGTGTAGTTTTATATACTTACGTATGGTGTGTAGGTCCAATTTAGTTTCATATTTTTGCACCATTGTTTTAACACTTTTAAAACACACAATTCGAAACTTTAGACAATATTTTCGAAATAAATTATGTTGACAGCATTGAGGTCTTCCCTCTGTCGCCGTTGCTATGCGACTAGATGAAATTACACCAATTGCCCGAATTTGAACGCCTCACTTTTGAAGTGCTAGTGCGATATCTACGTCGTATTTGTATAATATATCATTGATTGCAATAAATGGCGAGAAGAGCTTGCCGTTCGACTGATGGTAGCAGTGTACAGCAGCAAAACCAAACAACACCTTGAATTGACAGCCTTCGTGGCGCAGTCGGTTAGACGCCGCCTGTGAAACGAGAGGCTCCGGGTTCGATGCCCTCACCGAGAGAAATGTTTGTGCAGCTTACAAATATTTCTTTCGGGTCTGGGTGTTTGTGAGACCGAAAAGTTTGTCATAGTTCCTGATACCTACGACACAAGACTCGATCTTATAATTAGTGTGGGGTCAAGATTATGTGACTGTTGTTGTTATTATTATTATTGTTGTTATTATTTAATTACAAAGTAATGCTTGGCATTCCACTGCGCTCGCCATGCTCGGATGGCAATGCAGTGGTGTGAAGTATGATGTGTTTTTTTTATTGCAGTGAATGGCGAGACGAGCGTGCCGTTCGCCTGATGGTAAGCGATGCGACCAGTAGTCTCATGAACAGTAGCAAAACCAAAGAACACCTTGATTACAAAGCAATGTCCTTCAATCCGAAACACAACAGTGCATGTAAACCGGTGTTTGACGGGAGAAATAGACATCGTGGTGAGACGTGTGTGTGTGCGCAGGGTTGTCGCACGCGTCGGAGGCGGACATGGCGGGCGTGCGCCACGTGTGCGAGCGCGTGTCGCGGCGCGCGGCGCACCTGGTGTCGGCCGGCATCGCCACGCTGCTCAACAAGATGGCCGAGCCGCGCGTCACCGTCGGCATCGACGGCTCCGTGTACCGCTTCCATCCGCACTTCCACGCGCTCATGTGCGATAAGATCGCGCAGCTCGTCAACCCAGGGATACAGGTAGCTCTTATAACATTACTACCCCGCCGCACGTGCCCACACTCGCATTGGCCGTCACGAGCCGCGTGCGAGTGGCAGTATTTAAAACCTATGGCGCAGTACCAAACTCCGCATTTGCTCTCACGTCCTGCATCCTGAGTCGACACGTGACGGTTTTAAATACTGCCAAACTCAAAACAATAAAAAAATTATCAAAAAATAATGTTATGATATACACCTATACTTCTATACTAATATTATAAAGCTGCAGAGTTTGTTTGTTTGTTTGAACGCGCTAATCTCTGGAACTACTAGTCCGATATATCATCACGCTATGACCTATAGAACGAAAGCAGTAGTGATATTTCTAGCAAATACGAGGAAAATTTGTTCGTTTTTCGTGGTCCGTTTGGTCGATATTCCAAACTGATAGTCAAAATTAAACATTTCGACCGCCATTTTAAAACGTGTATGCACCCGGGCGTAGTCGGGCCCGACCGCTAGTGGATAATATCCGTCCCGATAGTAATATTTATCTTAACCAGCTTTTATTATGCCGATAGTGTGTCGAAACGGATGAGCTATTTGTGACGATAATGCAGTTCCGCGGTTGATGAATACGATGATAGACAAAAGCGCAGGGACAATTTGTAACGTGGAGTATCTATATTACTTGTAACTATTAAAACTTCCAGTCGATTCAAATAATAATGCAACAAAGTACAAAGTAAACAATTAAAATAACAATCTGGTAACAAGATGGAAACTAATCTGATTCGTTGTTAACATTTGACTTTAAACATTGATGTAAGATTGCCTTGATTGATTGCCTCAATAAAAATGAATATTACTTAATCTTAATAATTAAATAATCTTAATTAGACTTTGTAATATTCCACTCGACAATCACCTTGAATGTAGCCAAAATATCTTCCTATTTAATAACCACCGGCCAAAAAAGACATATAATCGTAATATTGGAAAGTAATTACGAAAAGAATTGTGACGTACTTTAAATACTCATATTCGTAAACATAAAACAGCTGAATAATCGATAAAGCGACCATGTCGAAACAACGAGAATTACTCTTTTTTTTTATCAATATAATGACACTACGACCTCTTCATCTGCCTTCAGATAATTTTACGAATGTCAAAGCCGAGCCCCTTTACGTTTAAATGCTTATGTATAACAACCAATAGATAAATATTTTTTTTATTATAGCTGTTAATTTGTTGAACTATATGTGTGGAGCAAATTTATCTCATAGCAAACAAATATTTGTTGAAATAGATGCTGACAAATACTCATTCATTCATTTGTATTTACGTTTGAAAAATGGTCAAAAAGTAATATTTGGCTCATGGTAAAGTAAAGTACATAAAGATCGATAGATATGATCGGAAATCGGTGCTTTAAACCTGAGCGAAACCTTGAGTATACTATCGTCAGACGATACGTTATCATGTGCGATGCGTATCGCCAGACATTTATTAGTACCTGCTGGTGATGACATACAGTGACGAATTTGCATAATTTCTATAAATATTACACCATATTTCTTCGGTATCAACGCGCACTCTTTTTTAAATTATCGTTGTTATGTAACTTATTGTTCGATGGTGAGTAGAGACGGTCGAAAAGAGTATGTTGGTGGGGCGTAAAATAAAAAGATAATTTTAAATGCTTCGTCTTCTTGTATGAAACTTCTCTGTGGCTTGAAAAATATTTAAGTATACACTACGTCACATTTAGCGGTTGTATGAGCTAACTGTCGTACTCAGAAAAAAAATATGTCTGTAAAATCATTACTTATGTGTAGATTTTACGACGAGAATGTATACTAAGGAACCATGTAATAGACATGAAACGTCTCTGGTTGTTAATATGAGTTTTTTTTTATTGCAAATCCTCAATATGTCCCGTAGTTATCCTGGCTACAATGTCCTTCAATCCACATACAACAGTGCATTGAAACTGGTGTTTGGCGGGAGTTGTATGTTTGTATGATGACAATGCAATGTGTGTTACAGTTCGACCTGATGTTGTCGGAGGACGGCAGCGGGCGCGGCGCGGCGCTCGTGGCGGCCGTGGCGTGTCGCCAGAGCCTGCAGGCCGCGTAGGCGCCACACATACTGCTTACACACCAACACCACCCTCACTTAAATCCTTCACATCATTTACGGCCGCACTCAAAAACAATTCATGTCAATTAAACCGCTCCTTAGTAAACATTTTGTATGTAAAATCTACAAGTAATGATTTAATTGACATTAAATGTATCTGAGTACGGCAGTTACTCTCACTCTAAATCCTTCACATCACTTACGGCTTCACTCAGATACGTATAATGTCAAATAAATCGTTCATTAGTAAACATTTTGTTCATAAAATCTACAAGTAATGATTTAATTGACATTAAATGTCTCTGAGTACGGCAGCTAGTGTTAAAGGCAGGCGTCCTCATTGCCGCATCGAAAGTATCAGGCGCATCGCATAATTCATAGATTCGTGTTATACGAAGCAGATCAGTGGACGCATTCGTAAGAATTTCTATACAACTACGATCCGTTTGATGCGATGCGTCCGTTACATACGATGCGAGTATGCGGACGCCTGCCTTAAGGCCCTATTCAGTGCGACGCGGACGGTCCGCGCACGGATTAGTGCTTGCGTCCGTCGCGAATCATATTATCGTTCAGTTCGACGCGGAGCGCGGTTGAAAGTGATACAGTAACAATAGTAAGCCTATGGATATAAAATTGAATTTGGTGGTTGCTGCCTATTTATTAAATAGCAGAAATCGTCACCATGGTATAAGAAGATTTAATGGGCATCCCATCATTGCGAAAAGGCTTTTTAAAGGAGAATTTGTAACTTTATTTTCGGAATTGCAAGAAGACGAAATGAATTTTTTCATGTATTTTAAAATGTCTATCAAGACATTTGAGGAGTAACATGCGAAACTAGAATCTTCTATGACGACGATAGTACTTTTCGTCCGCGTCGCACGACCGTCCGTCGCGCTCTGAACAAATCTGTACAAGTGCATTACCGTCCGCCCGCGCCGCGGACGAGCGACACGGAGTGATTTCGATCCGCGCGCGGACAGCTCTCCGCGGCGCGGGCGCTCCGCGTCGCTCTGAACGCGTTGTATAGGATTAATACATTTTACCGTCCGTCGCGGACATCCGCGTAGGTCGTCCGCGTCGCACTGAAGAGGCCCTAGTGGTTAGTCAAGTACGATAATCGTCGAGTCATGTCTCGCTTCTGTAGTGTTCATTCTTGTTAGTGTACGCTACGAGTGTGGCGAGAATGTGAGGCTGGTCCTTATATTATTGAGTGCGAATCCTCTAGGTTGGCATCTGACTTAATTATGTATTGCGAGTATCGTCTTAGCGATGTAGATAGATAAAGTGCGGAATGAAACGCGGAAGTGAAGCGTTAAGGCTTAAGGTTGTTTATTACATTAATAAGACTATTAAAATTATTCTATTTAGTCTAATCGCCGCTGTGTGCTAGGGTCGGACGGCTTTACAAATTGCTCTCTGTGGGGAAGCTAAAATTTTGTTTCTGTACCGATGAAATAGGAAATATTTATAAAGATAGACACTAAGAATCAATGTTAGACCAAAGTGTGGTTTGTTTGTACTTACATTCACTCGTCTAGTCACAGATCACGACTTTAGGACATAATACTTAAAAATATTTACACATTTATTTTCTTGCTATGCCTATGAAATGTTTATTATAATAAGACTGATTTTAAGTATGTAAACATCTAATAAGACCTTTTGTATTGCTGGTCCATTAAATTTGCATATTGATCTTAGTGTCACGTTTAACACTATAGTATTTCATTGAAGTAAATATTTCGTTTCAAGTGCCTATCTTAGCCAGCACACAGTTATTGGGCCGAAAATGTTATTTTCAGTGACTATTTTTTATTATGTTAGCAATAAGTAGTTGTGTAGCATTGTGAATATTAACGGAGAGGAAGCTCTTAGCGTTAAGTAGGTATGCTATTTTGAATACCTAGCTGCTGTTGGAATAGTAAATTATGTTGTATTTAATTAATTAAAAACACCATATTGCGAATTACTTCTTTAGATGCATTGTTGTTTATTTGTAAAAATATTTTATACAGCGATTTATAATATTTGTTTTGTATATTGGTTAACGGTATAAAAACTATTAATGTCTCCGTTCACAGAAGATAATTGCATACATGTAGCATTCTAGTATGAATCTCAGTATCAGTTGTTCTGTATGCAGTATGCACAAGCGCAGCCTTACGTGTAGTTCTCATTATTTGATCATTCCATTAGTGGATCACCAATGAAGGCAAATTCATTCACTAAATATCATTATAGTGTATATAGGCATAGGTTATATAAACACTTTGTATTATGACATTGTTACATCAATTCGATCAGCAAATAATTATTGTAACATTACAATTTCTTACCATCTTATAATATATTTTTTAACAAATGAGTTTCAAAATATATTTCATGCATACAACTGAGAATATTTATATATGATTAATATATTACATAGATGATAAAACTGTAATGAAATAATATTTATATGGAATTTATGGTTAAAATATTCGATAATGGTATATTGAATACCTTTTTGGAGACATATTAGAATTAAGAAAGATGCATAAGTGTTTTGATATTTACTGTGATAGAACTAAAACTATTAAACTATATTTTCTTTTCTATTGAATTCTTTCTTTCGTACCTACCTATTACTTTCACTTAAATGGCCAACTTAATAGATTATGTAAATTACAAACTGAAATTTAAATTTTAAATACTTATTAGACAAGCAAATACGCATTTTACAGAAAATTAAGCACATTCATAAATTTTGAGCCATTGAACACAAGGCGTTCTAATCGCGCCTCAGTAAAATGATATTATAGTTCCTAGTTTTATAAATAGGTGCATTTTATTTTAAGGTATGTGTAATAGTTTTATTTGTTGCATGCTAATTATTACGAATACGTACGATTGGGAGACCCCCATTTTATAAACATTGAAAAGTATTAGCAAACCATCCATGAATTAGTATGTACACAGAAATATAGAAAAATATTGATTACTTTATGAAATATCGTACGTGTTCGATTGTTTTTGTGAAACTAGTTATAATTGCTTTTAATTCCTAAATCAAATTAATTGAAAATAAAATATTTAGAAACATAACGAGTTTATTTAATGTGAAGAAGCTAATGCTTAAAGATAAAATATAGTACAAAAAAAAATACAATCATTGTGAGACCAACTTTTCGAAATATCATACCCAATTTAATTTAATAATTGATTAGTAACGTTCCATGGTATGTATTACTTAGTAAAATTATATTATTATAGGTAATTTTATAGTTATTAGTATGTTCTGGTTTTACGTCTTACTTATTGTTTGCTCAAATTGTAAGAAAATTACACACAACGATTAATTTATAATTACAAATATTTAAATACGTGCAGATATTCTTAGTAACAGACTTGGCATGTATACATTAGATCAATGTAACAAATACAACATTCCACAAGTCATCTGGAAAGCTTGTTATATGTTAATCACACAATTAACATATCAGATCATTCTACTGGAATTTGTTCATTAGGGCCATGAGCATTGTTGTATTCCGTTTTAATTTTGTATATTTATTGTCATAACATTTTATTTTGTTTTATGTTTTTTTACGATTGTTTTAAATCGCAATCAAGTTGTGGTAGATGTATAGCTACTAATTTGTGTTAATTTACAGAAAACGATATTGAAAATGAACGTAGTTTCCGTCTGTTTAAGAGCGGTTAGAAATGTTATTGCAAAATAAATTTATATAAAACCACTTCGAGGTTTTTAATTACTGTACTCTATTTCCTATTGATTAAAAAAATGACGCTTACACATAATCAGTTACTAATATGTTACAAACCTTCAAAGGTAGGATAATCCGTAGTAAAGATAATAAAACAGACAAAATATTTAAATGTTTACTATTGACTAACAGAACTGATAATGTTTTAGCAGGTAATCCGGCATGCGTAAGAACTATGTTAGAAACTTGGGAATTGTATTGTCATTATATAAGTTTTGCAATAATTGTAGCTGTGCAGAAAACGTTTTTGTGGGCCGCGGGAATATTATAGTAGCCAAGAACCACGCGCGTCATTTACGACTTACGCACGAACTTTATATGCATTGGTCCTTTCGTAGGCGTTGGTAGTCGCTGTATTGAGATTGGCATTTCCAGGCATTTCGGAATGATGACGTACTCATTACTATCGACATGACATTAAATCCGTAGTCGTTCCATTTCGTCATATACATTCTGTGTAATGTGTATGCTTGAATTGGATTCGGCGCGTATTAACTTTCGATATAAATTAAAACTGTGTCATGCACTTATTGTTTGAATGGATACAAATTTTCTCAAATAAATACCTTGAATATATATTTAAATAACTAAGAACATAAAGAGAATTTTAACACCATTCACATATTTTTGTGTGATAGAAATTACCAATAACATTGTGTTAGTTTAAAAAAATAAATACTTTTAAATAAATATAACAGCCTTTCCACGTGTTAATTTATGAAAGGAGATCAGTTTCATATTGGACTTCCATAATATGTATGTTTAACGGAATGTACAACTAATTTAGGCGATAACAGAAAACATAATTGTTATTTAAACAAAAATAATCCTTATAATTGAGCTTTTCGATTGGTATCGTAAAATGATGAGTGTTTTTTAACACATGGCGGATGCGATTCCCGCTTCAGTAACGCGATGAAGAATGCAGTTGTAGTTGTTCCCAAGATCAAAATTATATGTTCTCATTACATAGTTAAATTGTCTTTCTACAATATTAGTAGGTACGTACTTCCCCTCCATGTAGCATCGCCGTGAGACGCTTTATACTTATACCTTAATAAGTCTGCCATATTTCTTTTAGTGTTGCAATTCTTGGCTTAAATGTTTATTTTTCTATCGAGAACACGTTGAAACATGCGTAGGTATCTGAGACATCTCCTATGCAAACATACAATAACATAATACTACTATAAATACATAAACATATTATTTAACTGTAGAAATGTGGATTAGAAGCCTCTATAATTACAATATGTATTCTTACATATTCTCACTGATATTCGCACGTTAGTTACGAAATAAAGTATTAAATTATTGACTGTAAGAAATACAACAACCAGTATTTGGGAAATAAAATAACCACAAAAGTATTTAAATTGCTTAATTGTTGACACCAAATAAATTTCAAAAGTCACAAAGAAAATAATAATTTTGCGGAAGTATAAAAAAACATATAGTAACATTTTCTTAAAAATTAGGTGGTTCGCCTGAATTTTAATAGTATTGGTGATACAGCGAAATGAATGTTTAACTATGTCATGATTAAGCCATGATACAAAAGTTCGAAATTTTATGCCAACAAATAAAGTTACGGATTTGAAAAATCAAGATCATTTTGTCACTTAAAATTAAAAAAACGATACACATAATCATTTCAACGTCAATATTTTACATATTCATAAAGTCTTATAATTTATAGATATCACATACAAAATTAGATCTATTTTCATTTTATAAAGGATATTGATCCATTATTGGTATCTTATCTAAATACTACAAATAGTGAGAATCATAGATAGAATTATATTCAAAACATATCCATTACAATTAAAGACGACTTACTAAGTAAATTGATTACTTGATTAAATTTCTACAAAATTTAGACACGGCAGGCACAATCAGATGGATTTCGGGCGGGTTTTTTGGGGACGCTTAGTCTCTTGGACGTGCCTGTACCATATTGTATGCCGGAGCCTATTCTTTCAGGATCCAATTCACCTGTTTCTATTTTCGCTAAGATTGTTTTCGAACATTTCAAAAATGCTTCCTCCACATTCTCCCCTGTCTTAGCGCTGGTTTCTAGGAACATTAATTCTGAAATTAAATTTTATAACATATTGCCGTGTGTAGGATACTAAAAAGTAAAAAAATAATTGGTCGATATTATAAGTAGATATGAGTGTGAAAGAAATAGTGTATGCGTACAGTTTTTATTCTTTAGGGAATTATCGGAAAAGAAATTTCAAAAGTATGAACCGACTTGTAATTAAAATATGTATTATAATTGTGACAGTTTGTAATTATGGATGTACAGATGTTACTCTTTTACGCAAAAGTGGCTCGATCTATTTTGATGAAATTTGGTATGAGAAATCAACATATGTCTACTTTTATCCCAAAAAAATGTAGTGTTCCCGTGGAGTGAGTTATCAAATAAGTACATATTAGCTACTGTTTAATTGCATGGTTTTCTTCTTAGGCAGAATGGGACATAATGGGGCTAGACGGGAAAACCCATATCCCGTCAAAAATAAAATAATAATAAAAAACAAGCCTCGCAACTCAGTTCTACCGTAACAAGTTGTGAGATACATGTAAACCAAGGGACTGTGTCTTGTGAGGTGTCTTATATTATAAGTTTTATTTAGTCCGCCTTGTATACAATGTATATGAAGTATAATAAATAAAAAAAAATACAAAGTAATGTATTTTTTTATCACTAGCTAAAAATACCTTAACGAAACAATCTGTGGATATGTTATGGGCTAAGTGATTAATCGCGCATTATTCATAATGCCCGGGCAATATGAATAATAATTAGCATAAGAGCGGGCAATGTGATTATAACCAATAATTTGATCACATTGCCCGGGCATTATGAATTATGTCCAGTGCCTATTAGGCAGAGTGATGTAAACCGGATCGAAATCAAAACAATGAGTCGAAGTGGCATCGTGCGGCTATTGCAAGGTCACGCATCTCCCCTGGTACCACTCCCATGAAAAGGTAACGCACCATTCCTGAGAAATATCAATTATAGTAACCTAACCTCAAAACACTTGTTATCAATACAAATTTGCTTCTGCAACGTCTCCGGCACTACGGGAAGTTCAGCCCCTTCACCCTTGCGTAACAAAAGATAGGCACCCTTGCTCACCTCCGCAGCTTCAGCTCAGCCGCTACGGCTGGCGCGGTTGCCTATCCTTCGTTACAGCGGGCGGGGACTGCTCTCCCTCCGCGCCTCCGGCTTTTTATATACACTCTAGGGTCGGTAGTCAAAAGACTACGTGAAGTCAGGGTGTCCCAAGTCGGTTTAGTGGCACAGTCGACCTAACTGATCCATAAAGTGGGTACACTAATTTCCTTCTGAAGATAATGTTCCGGACGTTAAAAAACAACTAAACATAAGCAGATCAATTCAACCTTTCCAATTTATGGGTCTATCGCAGATGCGACAATGCGGCAGCGCACCACGTAAAAATTTATCTATTAATCACATTGCCCGATCATCATGTAGCCATATTCATACTGCTTGGACAATGTGATAAATAGGTGAGTTTAGATCGTAATTAATCACTAGGCCCAATATGGCTGGGCATTATTCATACTGCCCGGGCATTATAAATACTGCCCGCATTAATCACTTGACCCATAACAGATATAATGAATAGAATTGTAATTACCATTCTCCTGTGCAAACTGGCTGGCTTCAGTAAATGTGACTTCCCTGGATTCTTCCATATCTTTTTTATTGCCCACTAGTAAAATGACGATATTTGGGCTGGCAAGTGTTCGCGCATCTCGGAGCCAGTTCGATAGGGCGTTGAAGGAATCTCTAGATGTTATATCGTAAACCAGCAAGGCGCCTGCTGCTCCCCTGTAGTAAGACCTGGTGACCGACCGGAAGCGTTCCTGACCAGCAGTATCCCAAATCTGGAGCTTTGTGGACTTGCCACCTATGTTTACAATTTTAGATCCAAACTCAACACCAATTGTATGACATCTATCTTCTTTAACTAAAACAAAAGAACATTCGGTGACAGAATGCATACATATTATATACAAGCTAAGAGTTAAGAGCGTTTATACCGTCCGCGCGCTTTTTGGCTTAAAAACAGGAGTTTTCAAACGAGTTAATAGCCACCAATAAATAATTTAAAGGAAAAATAATTAGTACTAATTTAAGAGAAGGTTGTCATGGATTTTGGTGGAAAACATTATAGATTGATGGATAATTTGTGAGTACTATAAGGATTACTGAACACAAGTTTCGTTATTTAGGCTTTAAATGGCAATTTAGAAGCTTAAGATATCCGAAACCACTAAATATAAGATGAAAATAAAAATATTATCAGACTAATAAGACCCTTATGGAGGGATTTTGCCTAGAAAAATAATCTTGTAATATAATAAGTTTTCTTATCTTTAAATAACATAATATTAAAATTACAGACATTATAAAATACTTTGAAATTTTTAGAAAAAGAAAATAAAAAGTCGCGTATAGCACATATGGCACATAGTTAGCATTGTCAAAAATGTCTGGCAATAAAAAAAGTATGTCAGGTAGACTTATTTAAAAACAAAAAATCAAAAATTACGCCTTCTAAAATGTTTTTAAAATCCAGGATTATTACCTGGACAGGTAGAATGCGCACTAATGAACGCAACCACTACTGCCAGCCAGATAGCCCAGACTCTAACCGAAAGTGCAAGAAAGACGACATATCACAAAATCAGCTGACCTAAAATTCTTTCTCGAAAACGTTGCTAGCTCCTATACTAATATGTAATTCAAAATTGTAATTGTATGTTCGAATCCCAAATAAAAATAAAAAATATATCCAAGTACATATGTACCTATCGTTATTTACATTTTACACGATATACTGTTTCCATTCGTTTATTTTATTTTGACACATCGAGTACTGAATCAAATAGTGATGGCCTGATGCGTTATCGAATCAATTTTTTATAACAAACGATTTTATTTTTGAACAAGTTTTAATCGATTTAATACATATTTTATTTTTTGCTCCATGCATTGTTTTATAAAACTTCAGGGATATTTAAGTTACTTGATTTAATAATTATATTAAAATAAACCATTTACTCATGTTAAGTTAATATTCTTATCACTTCCGTCGGCAATAGTAATGTTGTTAAAAACAAATTGTGAAACGGCAACACTGGGCAGACAGGTGACGCGCGCCGCCATTTTGTGGTCACTTACAACGAGACGCCCGCGCCCGTGCTAGTGTTTTCCGTTCGCTGAATTTTAATTCACATTTTTCATACGTCGAGTTGAGTATTATATTCCTCCGTATTGTTTTACCCGTGAATTCCTACATTTGGTTGAATTGAGAACATCGTACCTGCCTTCATCACTTTCAAAATGCCTAAAGGAAAGGTGCTTAAAGGACAAACAAGGGAGTTTGTGTTGCGACTTCATGAGTACTTTGAAAGGGAAAGCCGTAATGGTGGACCTCTTATACCAGTGACTCAAATCAGAGACCGTGTTTCAGCAGCATTAGGTATTACTGCTCCAACAGTTTCAAAAATAATTAAAGAAGGCTACGGCAGTAGTGGCATGGAACAAAACAAGCCATCTACACCTAAGAAAAAACGTCAGCCCTTTAAAGTGACAGCAATTGACAGTTTTGATGGTGATGCTATTCGTCGTCATATATACGATTATTACCAAAGAAAAGAGATTCCTACTTACATAACCTAGTACAATCTCTGAAAACTAGTGGCTTGTTCCGTGGTCAAAAGTCTCTTTGGCGAAGGTATTGAATAGGATTGGATTCCAATACAAAAAATGTGACAAAAGAAAAATATTGATGGAACGCAATGATGTTGCTTTGTATCGATGCGAATTTTTAAGACAAGCTAAAAAAATAGAAGACCGGTCGAATGTTGTTTTCACCGATGAAACTTGGCTCAATGCGAATCACACGGTATCAAAAACTTGGACTGACAACACTGCTAGCTCCTCGACCGCAGTGCCAATGGGAAAAGGTGAAAGAATTATAATTTGTCATGCAGGAACCGCAAAAGGATTTGTGCAAGATGCTGTGTTAGCTTTTAAATCAAAGAAAACAGGGGATTACCACGAAGAAATGAATTCCGAAGTATATGAAAAATGGTTTCGGGAAATGTTATTGTCACTCGAACAGCCATCAACAATATTTATAGATAATGCGTCCTATCACTCTCGGCAAATTAACAAAATGCCAACGCAAGCCAGTAAAAAAAATGAAATAATAAACTGGCTCCGTAACAATGGCGAGGAGGTGGACGAGTCCCTATTAAAAGTAGAGTTACTTAAAATATTAAAAATGAGGAAGCAGCCTAAACGATACGTTATAGATGAAATGGCTGCAGAACATGGGCACACCGTCCTTAGAATTCCTCCATATCATTGCCAGTATAATGCCATAGAGCTAATATGGGCGCAAGTGAAAGGATATGCTGCGAGAATAAATACAACTCCTCCTTTCACCGCAAACAAAATGCTGGAGTTGCTTAAAAATGCGTGTGAAAATGTGACGCCTCATAACTGGGCGAGTGTCGTAGATAAGACGAAGAAAGAAATAATGTCTGATTGGGATCGCGATGTCGCATTTGACAACTTACCCATGCACTCATTAATAATTAGTGTTACTGGGGATACGAGTGACGACGACGCCGATTCCGACGAAACAGACGATTGTTTATAAATAAAAATATTAACAAATTACCTTTTAGTTGTTTTGATTATTTAATCCTTAAAGTACTATGAATTCCAACATGGTTTAACTGTTTATTACAAGTAGGTACTAAACATTTATTTTCGTTGTAATCATTGTAATTATTTTAAATTAAACTCTTATTAAAAGTCACTTCAATACGTATACCTTTATTCATATTAATTAATTTGCAGCAAATACATTCGATCCTAATATTGGGTACTATATTACGTTAACTGTTTTCATTAGCATTTTAATGTAATTTTATTTCAAATGATTCCGATTGATTGATTCTATTCAAAATCGTTTTTGTTATCTGTGGTCATTCGTTACGAATGGCACAACTCTAAGTGGGCGTTACCCGTCAAGAAAGTATCTACTTTTATTTCAAAATATTGTTCTACTGTAATGTCGTACTTTATAGGCGTGAACTGTCAAAAATAAAATAAACGAATGGAAACAGTATACCATGACACTACGTACCTATACATATAGCTATTTTTTTATGCAATTTGTACCAAGCAAAATGCCCGGCTTCGCGGAGTGAAGTTGTGCACTTGACATGTCATATTAAGATCCAAATTTATCGAAAAATATTTATGTTTTGCTACAAGTTATATTGGATAATATATAAAATAAATAGATATTTTTTGAAACCGTATTATGATGTTTTAAATATTTTTATTAATATATTAGAATTAGAATACTTAATTTGGAATTGTCCATAATTTAGGACCTGTGGCTAGCTTCACGCTTATTATTATGTCTTTCGAGCGGACGATCAACGATTAACCAGTAACAACTGAACGTATACGTTTAGATTTTTTTTCATTATAGTATTTTACGTTTATTATGTATAATAATGGGTGAAAATGTGCCTTGTGATGGTTTGAAGTGTGTGCAAGTGTTGATCGGCGAGGAAAAGGTAAATTCATTACATTTCGTAGACAAACAACTACTCGTATCTGGTCGAAAACCTACGCCTGATTTGTTGTGTATTTCAATTTTATAGATCAGTGCACATAACTACATAGATTGCTGGATGTTCTCATACTAATAAGATATACTGTCGGTGTTGTATATTTTTTTCCAACGATGTACTTAAATTTTTGGAATTGTTCCGGCTATAGTGATTTAAATAATTTAACTGAAACTTTTATAGTAATTGACAAAAACATGTGAATGCATTAATATATTTTCATAATTCCGGTAAACAGCGTATAGAAACCTCTATAAGCGTCATATACATAATATGTGATGAGATTTCAAAACATTATGCTCGCGTAGACAGTAATCGTGGTGTTTTTCAGATATTCCTTAGCTTCCTTTCAGAGCTCATGATGAATCAAAAAATCACATGCATACACAAAAACATAACATGAATATATTAACAATAATTTGTGGCCGCGAAGTTAAACACGACGCCGTACTTGTGCTATTGTAGTGCCGTTTATTAATTTACAAAATAATTACAATATAAAGTTACGTATGCATGCCCAAAAGTAATTTAACTTACACATTTGATTTATTCATCTATTTAAAACGAATGATGGGCCCTTCAGTATTTTGGCAATATTGAATAGATGGCCGCGGAAATCGCGCCATCTATTAGATTTTTCCGAAACAACTTGTTGTAATAGATTTTTTCATAACGGTGATAAAGATAGTTATTATTTTATTGGTTTTTATCCTAATCTTATATAGATCGTGTGGTAGGTCTAGGACTGCCTCGATGGCGCAAAGTTGAGTTTTTAGTTAATTACATCGCATAGGCTCGGCCCCTATCGCATGATGAACACGTTCTTTCTTAATACCATTTTGCTCTTGAACCAATACATATTGTTACTAAAAAAATATTGGGCTTGCCCTAGGCACGCCACTGTTTATATGTATACATATAGATGATAGAATAGTGTCACATGCAGCGATTAACATTCTTTTTTTTACAAAATACTTGTAATTTTCAAGAATGTATGTGTATTCGTATCGCTTATTTATTTTATATAAGCTTTATTGTACACCATAAATAAAACAAAAGGAAACAATTCAAACTAGAAAAAAAAGTACAATTGGCGGTCTTATCGCACAAGGCAATTTCTGACAGACAACCATTTGATGGATATAAGAGAAAAGGACGAAAATTGGGGCAGCATCAGGTGTACGAATAATACCTGTAGATATTATAGTAGTGTCTATATTCAACATATACTGGGTGGAATCGCTTATCGTCCGGAAAATTTAATAGTGTATTGTTTATGTGAAATTAACGTTATATACGAGATTTATCATTAAAAACTACAAACTACCCCATAAACAACATCAGTACAAGATATCCCCAAAACGCATATTATCTAAATCACCCTACACTTAAAAGTGCAACGACATGTCAATACTCAGGCGCGCGAGTGTATGAGTCACGCCACACAACAGCTGACTGTCGCGCATCGACCTTGAACTTACTTTGCGCCTATTTATCGGTATTATTACTCTAAATATTACCATATAACATTTTGATTTATTTAGAATTTTAGTGTGTTAGGATCATTTAAGTAAATTTAGTTGTTGGTAAGTTGTTAAGATTTACATTATTATTTTCATAACGTACCTACTATCTTAGAAAAAGCTGCATATGTTTTTATTTAAACGTTTTAATAAAGTCGAGAATAGACGACTTCGCTGTCGTAGGTCACGGATTCTTGCATGATTAGGAAGTCTGAACTTACCATGATCGAGTAGCCTCGGATAAGTCGTTAAAATAGTTCTTGTGCTGGGAACTCGTGGATTCATCATTCATGATACCATTCCTACGCAAAGACTGCAGATGTTCTGGATCTGCATACATCCTTCTTGCATGACCCAAGTTTTCATTGGATCGAATATAGCATGTCATTATTGTCACATACTCACTGTTCGTGTAATCACTCATTTTGACCGCAAGAAACTAACCAATAACCAAAATAATTTCGTACAACGTCACTCGGTACCGAATTTCGCACGACTGAGGAAGTGGCAAGATCCCTGGAAGGTGTCGGAGGCGCGGGAGCGGGCGGCGCGGCGCGGCGGCACGCTTTGTACTTGCGCTTGCGGCGGCGCGGCGGTGAGGGCGGCGCGATCAAAGGATTTTATTACATAGATTTAGAAGTTTCTACTCGAATTCATATTGTATAAAGTAGGGTAACAATGTGTGTATTTATGAAGATTTTTTTCATTTATGTCATCTTTCTCTAAACAACGTTGTTTTATGAATAACTTATTCTAAATTAGTAACTAATAGTGGTAAATTAATTTTACACTACATAAACAAAAACATAAAAAAATTAAAATAAGTATGCCAAAGTGTTCTAAATCATGTACTTGCCATGCACAATTTTTTTCGTGACGATAAGCGATTCCACCCAGTATACATAAATATACATACATAAGTAAATATTCCATGTAAATATACTTACACAATATACACATATACATGCCAACATACATACATACAATATATATATACATATCTACACAACATAAAGGTCATATAATTAAGTATAAATACACAAAGGAAAAAGATACAATTACTAATGTCCTCATTCAGCCAGAGAGTAATGTTCTTTAACCATCCTTTTAAAGATGGGTAGAGATTTGGCCCTTCTTACTGTTACCGGTAAAGCATTCCACAACCGTGCAGCTTGTACTGTGAAAGATTTATCTACAAAGGAAGTTGAATGCACGAGAATTTTCAGTCTTACTATGAAAATATCCCTGTAATTAACAGTATAATAATCCACTGTAGTTTACATCCATCTACTATTATTTACGAAACATTTTCCATATTTTTTTAAATCTAACTTAGCAACACTGTGATCGGTGATCGACGGTTGAAGGTCGGTCGGGGGTGGCGACTCGGGAGTCGGTACCCGCGCCACTGGTCGGACGTCGCGTCGCCTAGTCATTAGTCAGTGCCACAGAGTACATTACTATACCGGGTATCTCAAGACTGCTACCGAAAACGAAGCCGGGTGGTAGTTTTAGTGACTACAAACACAATGCAACTAAAAATTTTGCTAAGAAACGCGACAATTTTTTTTTATCATCTTTTAAATATCGTCATTTTTGGGTGGTAAATCCATAGTTTTTGCTAAAATAATCATTTAAACTCTTTTAAACCTTAGAGTCTTTATGAATAAAAGGGTATACACTATAATTTTACGAAAAAATATATTTACCACCCAAATACGACCATATAAAAAAAATAACAAAAAAAAAATTGTCTCTTTTTTTCCAACATTTTCTGTTGCATTGTGTCTGAAGTCGCTTAAACTACCACCCGGCTTCGTTTTCGGTAGCAGTCTTGATATACCCTGTATATGGTCAGTGCGCCGTGCTTGTTCTCTGCGAATGCGCGTGCGTTGCTCACAACACATTACGAATTACGATAGCATTTTATTCATGTTCATGATGTCGCGATTTACAGCTGTGGAATACATCGATATGGTTTGTTTGAAGGTCTGTTTAGTGGCAGTAATACTTTACGCGATGTGCTATTTTGATCCACCGACCAAGAACTTTTGACCTACTTAGTTTGTGTAAAAGGGGACTTGATTGAGAATGTTTTTATTACATTTGTTATCTATACATATAAATAAACTTGAAGTGTCTGTTTTAAAAGTGAAAAAAAAAATAATGTCCAACTACATATCGTTATATACACGATACCTGTGCCGAAAATGATATTAAAATTTTTCTGTCTGTCTGTCTGTCTGTTTGTTCCGGCTAATCTCTGAAATGGCTGGACCGATTTTGACGGGACTTTTTTGTCAGGTAGCTGATATAACAAGGAGTAACTTAGGCTACATTTATTTTAGAAAAATAAAGTAATGTTGCAATGCCCGCGCGCATGTCACCACTGGGCCGTCACGTCGGGCGAATCCCACCACTTCTCCTACCAACGAATCAATATCACATTTACAAAATATTGTATATAAAGAAATTTTTCAATAAAGCTAATACAAAAAACTGAAAATACATGTGTAAAGGGAGTTTACCGCCGCTCGCTAAGAGATGGCGCCACCGTAGAATTAGATCGCGGTATGGTTTCGTTACAAAGTTGATAATTAAAATAAACATTTAAAAACCAAAAAAATAAACTATGTAAACTAATTAACTTTTTGTTAAATTCCACGCAGACGAAGTCGCGGGCACAGCTAGTTAAACGAATAAAATTATGCCTAAAAACTACAAAGCAATCACCGCGCCAAATCAAATGATATTTTTTCATTCGTAATGTGGTGACGAAAAATGCGGCGTTGCCGCTCTTATGTCTGGGTCAACTGAGGGCAGTAGGTAACATATAAGGCGTGTTGTATTTTAACTAAATTATTTTATTATTTAATATGTTTGAAAATATCATTTTTGCAATTTTATTGTGATATAAAATCTAATCATTTTAATTTGTTTTAATTGATGTTATTTAATAACGTTGCAATTCAAAGCATTATAACACCGACACTTTGTATGCATAATATACTCATACAATACTAAAATGTCTATGTATCTATCAGTTTTACCCATAGTTAGAAATGTGTTTGTCTCTGTGTGTTGCAGGTTTATGCATGGAATTATTAGGAAGAGTTAAGGTTTTATTCTGTGGTTCAAAGGTAACTTTTAAGTTTCAATGTTTGTTCATTCTTTTAGATTTTATATATTAATATATATTTCGGAATATAAAAGTGGGGTGTCCTGTTGATAACCTCTGGGGCGATTTAAAGTCAAATGTCTTATATGTCTAGAGCATTCAAGGTCAAATATAGCGTACAGATGTAAGTTGGCCGTCAGCGTTTGAATATACCGGGTATATCAAGACTGCTACCAAAAACGAAGCCGGGTGGTAGTTTTAGTGCCTACAAACACAATGTAACTAAAAATTTCGCTAAGAAACGCGACAATATTTTTTATTAATTTTTAAATATTGTCGAGTTTGGGTGGTAAATCCACAGTTTTTGGTAAAATAATAATTTAAAGCCTTGTGTACTATAGCTTCGTTAAAAATAAAAGGGTGTACACTATTATTTAAGAAAAATCTATGTATTTACCACCTAATACGACGATAGAAAAAAAATAACTAAAAAAATCGTCACAATTTTTTGCACAAAATGTAGCTACTTCCACATCCACCTGTCAACGGCCAAATGTCAATTTTTAAATTATACCCTATTCCTATTTACATTAGGCTGTCATATTGACATTGACAAGCCTCTAAATGTCAAAATTGAGGATCAGGACAGGGTAGTTGGTTGCATTGTGTCTGAAGTCACTAAAACTACCACCCGGCTTCGTTTTCGGTAGCAGTCTTGATGTACCCTGTAGATTTCGATGTAAATTCATATGAGGACACAAATCAATATATAAAATATTCGGAATCTACATAAAATTTTTTTTATTATGTACATAAAATTAACTGATTGTGTTTACAAATGAAAATATTTCAAACGGTTTAATCACCTGAATGTGTAAATTTACCACATAATTGCAATAAATGCATGTAATAATCAATACTAGTGGTCGCCTAGTGGTCGAAATTCGACCAAATCAAGAAGAGAAAAAGTCTTTACCTGTATAATGATGTTGTTATTCTGATAATTCGTGCACATTTAAATGTATGTATCTCTCAAAATCACTTATTTATCCTGAAGTATATGCAATTACTGAAATCGTAAACTACAATAATTGCTTTGAATCAGCAATAGCAAATTATATTTACTGGTGGTAGGTCTCTCATATGTGAGAGGCCATCTGGGTAGGTACCACCGCAATGTCTATTTCTCCCGCGAAACAACACTGCGTAAGTGCACTGTTGTGTTTCGGATTGAAGGACATTGTAGCCAGAGTAACTACTGGACATATTGAGACTTAACATCTTATGTCTCAGGATGGCGAGCGCAGTGGAATATTGCTACTGTTTATGAGCGGTCGTATCGCTTACCATCAGGCGAATGGCTTGCTCGTCTCGTCATTAATTGCAATAAAAAAAAAAAAAAATTGTACCTGAATGTTGTTATTGCAGATTGCTGCTACAGAACTTTCTTTATGCATATAATGATAGCCCGTATCCATTTCAATGTATCTTACTGCTACACAATTTGTATAAGCGCTCAGTATTTCAGTTCAGTTCAGTTTTTGTTTTTAATGGCTCTGTCGCAGACTCGACAATTTTGCCAATGTCAAGTGTTGGAAAGCACAGATTAAATAAAAAGCGTATAAATTGGGAAAATAAAAAACGGAACAAAAAATTATAAACTTAATTAATATTGAGAAAACAATAAAACATTGATGAAACTAAAACAACAACACAAAAAAAACTATACATTTAATTAAAAACATAGCGAAATTATTCACATAAAGAGAAAAAATAACTAACCATTGGACTAAATACCATTACAACAAAATATTACAGTTTAATATTATTTACTTCAATAAATTTAACAAGAGTATGAATGAATGAAGTATTGGTGAGAGTAAGAAGGAAAGACATATTGACTGGTCTAGGGATATCAGAATTTAAAAACTTATATAAAGAAGAGTGGAGATTTCTGCAGTTAAAAAAAATATGATCCACAGTGCCTTCTTCTAGACCACACTCACACAACGAGTGATCCCGAACTCTTATTTTATTCAAAAAAACCGGAGAGCAAACATGGCCCAGACGCAACCGAATGACAATTGAAGTGACTTTCTTGGAAAATGCCCGAAACTTAAAAACCATGGCTTAACAGGAATGGAACGCTGTATATTATAATAATAATTCCCTTTAAAAACGGAAGATTCAGCCCAAATGTCGTACCATTGCCTCAACATCCGTGGTTTCGCCTCATTAGCAAGGTCACGACCAAAACTGTCCCGATAGGTTTCAAGACCCAGACTGACAGCCTCCTTAGCCTGACTGTCTGCCATCTCGTTACCAGTTATACCACAATGAGACGGAATCCACGCCAATACAACTTTTAAGCCATGAGACTCACATTTAGCTAACATTTCCCGTATTTTTAAGGTAATGCAAAAATTATCTCTACTCCGAAAAGGATTTTTTAGAAGGTCCTGGAGACAACTTAAAGAATCTGAAAATATTATACTTTTGGGTATACAGTGTGATTCAATGAAGCATATTGCCTCTAACAAAGCAACAGCTTCACCAGAAAACACAGACAATGTTGATGGACATTTAAATCTAAGTGCTATGCGAAATTTTGGAAACCATACAGCTGCCCCTAAATTGTTTGTACCCTCCAATTTGGAAGCATCTGTGAAAACCTGGAACCAGTCAGTCCAATTGGCTTCTACAAGACTAATAAATGTTTGATTAGCTCCAAGGGAGCTTTTTGTAATCCCGAAGTTTAAAATCACTTTAGGTTGGAATATAAGTGCCTCAAATGGAACATTAAAGATTGGGCTAACAGGCAGTTGACAAATTTGTTGACCTGAACTGACGAAATTGAGATAGCTTTTCAACAGACAAGGTTTTGTTTTATTTAACCAATATTGACTGATAGGGACAACACGGGATAAATTCTGAAGTAAAGGAATGAGGTTATGCGATGACAATTGTATAACTTTAGAAAAGAACCTATCAGCAAGAAACTGCCTACGAAGGAATAGAGGAGCCTCTAAACATTCCACCTGAAGAGCATTAAGAGGGGAAGAACGCATAGCCCCAGAAATCACCCTCAAACATTTAGACTGAATTTTGTCCAATTTAACTAAAGCCAATTTACTACAGGGCTCCAGAACGAAAGCCCCGTAATCAAAGTGACTACGTATAATAGCATTGTAAAGTAACTTTTGACAATATGGATGCGATCCCCACCAAACACCTGATAGGGAACGAAGAATATTTAAATTTTTTTCGCTTTTTTCAGAAATATAATTTAAATGATGAATACCAGATAACTTTGAATCAAGAATAACCCCCAAAAATTTAACATAATTTTGAACCGGAATAAAATTATTATTCAGTGAAATTTGGATGTTTGGAATAGAACGCTTTCTAGAAAACACAAGGGTCTTACATTTAGATATTGATAATGACAACCCATGGGACAAGAGCCAATCGTTCATATAGAAAAGAGCAGAATTCAGGCGATTGGAAGCAATAGAAAATGAATCACTAGAAGCAAATAAAACTACATCGTCAGCATATTGTAGAATAGAACAGAAACAGTTAACAGACTTGTCTAAATCATAAGTATATAAATTGTACAATAATGGACTTAGCACTGATCCTTGAGGTAGTCCCTTCCAAATCTTACGACTCGGCTGAAGATTCCCTCTATATCGCACAGATATACAACGGTCCATAAAAAGATTACATATGAAATTAATGATTCTAACAGGGATACTTAACCGATGCAGTTTTTGCTTTAGTAATGATAGCTGTACATTATCATAGGCAGCTTCTATGTCAAGAAAAACACCAATAACATGGTCTCCTCTAGTAAGAGCCAACCGCACATAAGTAGTAAGAATACTTAGACTATCCATAGTTCCCATAGACTTACGGAAGCCAACCTGGGACTTAGGTAGAATATTATTGTGCTCAACAATCCATTCCAGACGATTTTTAACTAGGTGTTCAGTAATTTTAGCCAAACAAGAGGACAAAGCAATCGGTCGATATGAAGATGGGTCATGTGGATCCTTCCCTGGTTTTAAAATTGGAATTATTAATTGAGTTTTCCATGAATTTGGAATACTACCAGTTTCAAATATTATATTGATAAGACGAAGAAAAAACAATTTGGAAAATTTTGAAGATTTGCATATAAAATAATATGGAATCCCATCCAACCCTGGAGTAGAGTCTCGTAGATTATTTAGAGCACATTCCAGTTCCGAAAAAGAAAAACTGTCATCCATGAAACCAGAAGACACAGATTGTTCCGAAGATGGAAATGAACACTCTGAAGGAACAAAAGGTGGGGTCAGTTTGTCAGTGAAACCATCCAACCACTCAGATGGATCAACATGAATTGCATCATAATTATTGGTAGAGCCTCTAAAAGCCCTTATCTTTCTCCATACTTGACAGGATGGAGTACGAGGAGAAAGACTCTCACAAAATTCATCCAGCCTTGCCTTTTCTTTTTTGAAAAAGACGCTTGGTAATTGCTGTAATTTTTTTGAACTCTAAATAGGCCTCAAGACTAAGATCCATAGAAAACCTCCTTTCTGCCTCCTTGCGTCTTTTAACACTTTCAGTACATTCAGAATCCCACCAATGGGGGGAGGGAAGATTATTCTTAGAAGGTTTTTTAATAGGAATCGCCATATCAGCAGCTGCCATAAGAGCTTCCACAAAATTATCATAACAAGAAAGAAGAGAGGAGTCAGATAGAATAACAAGAGAAGCTAACTTTTTATCTAACTCATCAGCAAATTTGTCCCAATCTGCCTTATTTATTTTATATTTTAATAAAGGAGTAGGCTGTTTCATGGGGAAGGAAGATTCAGAATTCGTAATAACAATTGGAAAATGATCACTACCATATGAATAAGGCAAAACTTTCCACACTAGAAGAGATGCTAAATTTGGGGAGCAAAGAGATAAATCTAATGCACTTATATTCTGAAGAGGGGATGTTCTACGTGTTGGTGAACCATCATTTAAAATACAAAGATTGCAGGAATCAAACATTTCAACTAGATGAGGAGAAAAAGAATCACATGAATTTGAGCCCCACATAGAGTGATGACAATTGAAATCACCCAAAATAATCACTGAACCAGAAAATGAAGAGAAAATCCGATTTAACTCCGATATTAAAGGAATCGAAGGGTGAGGAATATATATGGAAACAATGATGGTATTCATTGCTTTCAAAGCAACAATATTGAAAAGAGGGGAGTGCGGGGGAATAGGAATTTGAGAGAAAGGAATATCCCTCCGAACAAGAAGGGCAGCTCCTCCCCTACCATCGTCTCGGTCATCCCGAAGACAAGAGAAACCAGACACACGAAAAATCGAGCCCGGCCTCAGCCAAGTCTCCGAGATGGCCAAGAATAATGGTTGAAAGTTATTTATAAGATGAGTAAGTTCATGTTTTTTCGGACGAATAGACTTACAATTCCATTGGAGAAGGGTTAGGGGACGGAATTTTGTTGATTGATGAGAGCGACTGATTAATCATTTCAATGACATTGTTCGGTATGGCATCACCAAAGTTATTAATAATGTTAACTAGGGTAGAAATAAGCAAAGAAAGTAGATTATCCTGTGAAGACATAATATTAGAATCTGACAAAACAGAGCCATTAGACAAAGAAGATACCGGAGTACGAATTATAGAGTTGTGAGCAAATTTGTCATATGACTTGCCAAGAGTAGGACGGGAAGGACGATTACATAAAATTGTTTTTTTGTAACTTTGGATCTGCGAATTTTGTTGAAACCCTCTTGGGAGAGGGGCATGAGCGAACTGAGCTGGCGAGGATTTAGCAACGGACAAATAGGATCGCTTAACCTTAGGAAATCTTTGTGAGGCTTCAGTATAAGAAATGTTATCCTGAGACATGACAACTTTATGGATTTCTGCCGAGAATGTTCCGGACAGTTTTTATTTATCGCAAAGTGCGAAGCCGAACAAAACAAACAACTGACTCTTCCTCAGGGATTGAACAGGACTCGCCTAAGTGCGGTTGCGCACATTTATAACAACGTGGTTGGGATCGACACTGAGCTTTAACATGTCCAAATCTACAGCAGCTATTACATTGAATTGTTGGTAAGTTGTAAATTTCGACTGGAATGGACATAAAGTAACAATAAATCTTCTCAGGCAGATGCTGTCCCTGAAAGGTTAACACGACTGACTGTGTCGGAAACCACACAGGTGAGCCGTCGGTTATGGTTTTTCGGTTCAACCGCCTTGCTTTTATAACCTTTATATTACCATTCGAAACACTTATACCAGACACAACCTCCTCCATTGTCCAGTCAATGGGGATGTTGCGAATGGTTCCCATCCTAGTGACATGAAAAGTCGGGATTAGCGCCGTTAATTTATTTATAGTAAGAAGGGGATGCTCCAAAAAGGAATTTGCTTTATCGGCCGATGTAAATGTAACCGCCATACGATTTCGTCCGAGGGCTTTGACACCACCATTGCAAATACCTTCTACTCGGTTTTTAAATAATAATTGAGCAAATTTTAAGCTCTTTATAACTGAACTATTGGAAGCATCTGCTTCAGATTTGGTAACATGGACCAAAAAGGGCCCAGAATCCTCAGCATTGTAAACTGTTTTTTTATTTAAAAATTCTGGATTTGTAAAAATATTTTGTATGGACGCAGAAGGGCCCACAGCAGTTTTGGATGGAATAGAAGATGAATCACCAGGACACGGACGTTTACGATTGTCTCCTGGTTGCGAAAAACCAGAATTAAGATCAGACAAACAGTCTGAAAAACAGATAGACTGAGAATCCGGAGGAACCGGGTCAGGAGGATCCGGTGGCTCATTCATATTACTAAAATATAAAAAATAAACTAAAAAATACTCCTAAACTAAATACTAAATGATATAACTATGTTATGAAATTAAAGGAAATAAATAAAACAACTAATTTTTTTATTTTCTATATCTACACTTTACAGAGATGAATATTTACATAACTACAAATGAAATCTCAATATTTTATTAAATAAAAATAACCACACAATTTGAGAACCCCGAAATCGCGTGTGCTTCCAACAACCGTCAAACACGCTGTCTTTGCTCAGTATTTCACATAGTATTTGTCAAATAAACATTTCTGTTTGACATTCAACTATGTCTATAATAAACAAAAGAAACAATTTGACCAAAGAGTATGTATATGTGTACAAATGCGTGTGTCAAATGCATGCTGGTTTGTGTAATGTTTTATTTATTGATTTAATGTACTTTTTATGCATTATTATTAAAATCTTTTTTTATATTAAATTAGGCAAATAAAACCTTTTTTTTATGTCTATGTCAGAAGAACAAAATGAAAAAGAAAAGAAACAATTTGACACCAGAGTATGTATGCGTATACAAATACTTGTGTATGTATGTGTATGTGAAATACATGGTAGTGTGTGTAATGTTTAATTTTTTGATTTAATGTACTTTATAAGCATTATTATCGTAAAATATTAGCGTTCTGCACTTCTCCTACATATAAACTATAAGTGTGCCAAATTTTATGCTCCTGCGTCCGTGCAATTATCGTAAAAAGGGGTCCCAAAGTTTTTGCATCACATATTAATATATAGATGAGGCATTAATAGCATGATAAAAGGGCTAATAATGTTATTTAGTAGTTATTATATAAATGATAATAGTTAAAAATATCCTCTACTCCTAAAATTAGTAAAAGAAATAGATTTGAAAGCGACATTGTGCATTGTGTTGAAGTATGTCATAAGTTTAGCACCAACTGTTTGTTATAACATTCGCTGAGAATGTAAATATTTGTGTCTTAGATTTGTTAATTGTTTCATTTGCTTCAATTAAGGAACCAGAAGCGGCTGGTAAAATATTCATGGTGGTCACGGGTTTGAATCCCAGGGCACACCTCTATCTTTTCGGAGTCATGTGTACATAATTATCAATGGAGGAAAACATCGTAAGGAAACCTACAAAAACCTTTCGAATATATAAAACCACATTAATGGAGGATGATTAGAAACAGAAAAATACTTATTACTTACATTTGTTACCAATGAAATTGTTTAAAAGGCTAGATTTTCCTGTTCCAGCACTTCCAATCACCAGAAATTTAAACAAATATTCTGAAACAATATTAAGTATAATGTGAAGGTGTTAAAAAATAACAACACTTTTCAAAGTTAGAATTACCGTAGGACTCCGACATTTTCAGTTTTTCTTATATTTCACTGCCAATTTGTACAGTTTGAACGTTCAAATAAACAACAAATTTCTTAATACGCAATATAATTTACAATAGAATTGCCAAGATTCATCAATTGTTAATTTCACTCAAAGATCAAATCCACAGATCAAATCTACTGCTAGGCACATTGTTGTCATTTACAGATGTAGAGATGTTAAAAAATAATCGATTTTTAATTTAATCGATTATTATTTTATTATAATCGATTTTAAAATACTATTAATCGATTTTTTATAAATCGATTATATAATTATCCGTAAATAATCGATTTTTATTAACAGCGCCATCCATGCAACATATGAAAAAAATCGAAGTAAGTTTATACCATAGATTTAGTATAAAACATAGATCGGCAATGTGAAAGAGATAGAATAATTTAACTCATATGTTAAAGCGAGATGCATGATGCGACCATACGTTTACACAGAAGTAGCCTGCAGTGACCCAGAGTCTAGTCATGCGCAAAATGAATCACTGTAAAGAAAAGAGATATATATCTTTTGAGTCAAAAAATATATATCATTCTTTTATATCTTTATATCTCTATCTCACAATGATCAATGAGCTAAAGAATGAGAATGAATGAATGAATTAAAATTGAGTTATGAGTCTTTCTTTATATCCATATCCAAGATTGACATTTTGGTGGAGTATATCTTTATATCTCTATCTCTTAATGATTCATGAGCTAAAAGATGAGTTTAAATTAGTTAATTAGAGATTTTGTTGATTAGAAATTTAGTTATGAGTCTTCCACAATATCTATATCTAAAATTAACATTTGGGTGGACGTTCAAGAGGCTAAATTCGAGTAAAAATTTCTTTGTGGTTTAGATATAGTATTGTTACAGTGAGATAAAGAGATTAATTATTTTCTGCTGATATCTACATCAACAGAAAAAATTGTGTTTAGAAATATAAATAAGGAGTAGTGAAATATGTAAAAATTCGTGGACATTTAAACATTGCATAAACTGGATATTTTTGTAATTAAAACTTTTGTGCTATGGTCACCACTGGTACAAGATATTTCACGGAACCAAAATACAAATCCGATAAAAAAAATGAATACAATATATCTTTGCTAATTTGAAAACATGCTAGCGAAATTAGGCCTTAAAACATTGTAAATAGCTTTGTTTTCGCTTAAATTCCATTTACTACTGTGATCGTATTCCACGATCGTACGCATGGCGCATGCATTACATTGTGAACATAAACATTCTCTTTTCCGCTCACACAAATGTAAAAGTCTCTGATTCTTTCTAATCTTCGCAGTGAAATTGAACCAAAAATGATCTTTACGCGTACGGATATAATGAGTTAGTTTGAGTGCTAGGGATATAAATATATAATCACTCCGTACGTCGGATATATATCTTTTTAGTAAATCACTCCTGAGTTACACATGTCTACCAGAGTCAAATAAAGCTGAAAACATATTGTATAGAGCCACAAAGATAACTGGCCCGGTGGCCAAAAGTGGAAACAATAACGTCATTTGGAATTGACAATTTACCTGCCACTCACTGACATAACCGCCTTTGGTTGTTTACTCAATGTATTTATTTTTCCTGCATTATTAAAAATCAGTGAAAAATGCCGAATACTTTAAAAAGTGACGCTAGGAACGTTAGACTCCAGGTATTCAATTTTACGAAGGAAGATAAGCGTCTTCAGACACCAATAATACCCTTCGAAAAATTGTATCGACGCGTAGCTGCCACCACAGGCTTGTGTTGTCAGCTTTTCAAAATAAATTCCACGTAAATAGAATTTTGTACGTACTAATAGGTTAGATGTAAGCACATATCATAAACTAAAATGTATCGTTACGTGCGTGGTGGTCTGTTGGTAAATGGACCAGACATGGCTGCCAACATGTTCACGGTGGTCGTGGGCTAGAATCCCAGGTCACAAATCTGACTTTACGGAGTCATGTGTGTATTGATAGTCAATACACACGCACTAAAACGGTGGAGGAATACATAGTGAGGAAATCTGCATATCATAGCAATTTATAAGAATATCTATGGTATGTAAGTCCACCAACCCGCATTAGGCCAGCATGGTGGACTATATGGCCTATGATATGGCCTAACCACCCTCAATAGCACTCTCGATTGTAGAATAGGGCAGTTCCCAGGAGTGGTACATAAAGTATATGGGCTGATACAGATACACTGGTTTAAGGGTATGGGGAGCGATTTGTTAGAAATCTTGGGAAGGAAAAATAACATGCAGATGAAACTGGTCTACTCATTTTCCTGACATTATTGATCGAATTGAAAAATCTTACTTCACCCACTTTATTGCTATATCTATTTTAATGGCAACACCAAATTCGACAACAGCGACTCCCTCACCGGGTCAGATAAGTTTGTGGGACTAAAGCTCAAAACACACTGTAGGTTTTTGTCTTACGCATAGAGTAAAGAGCGGTAAGTACGGGGCCAACTGACCAATCAGGACAATGGAACGTACAGGGTTCTTTCTATGTAGTCTGTGGTCACGTCTTAAGCATAATGTGCACACAACAAAAGAATCCATTGTTCAGATCGCTGTAAGACGCGTTGCTCTAGTATTTATGGCCGCTTCTTTACTCTATGCGTAAGACGAAAACCTACAATGTGTTTTGAGCTTATAGGTTTTTGTCTTACGCATAGAGTAAAGAGCGGTTAGTACGGGGCCAACTGACCAATCAAGACAATGGAACGTATAATCAGTTCAGGACCAGTTCTTTGTAAATACTAGACTGGACGTAATTGACAACCTCCGTGACGCAGTTGGTTAGACGCCGCCTGTGAAACGAGAGGCTACGGGTTCGATCCCCGCACCGAGACAAATGTTTGTGAGGCCCACAAGTATTTGTCTCGGGTCTGGATGTTTGTGAGACCGAAAAGTCTCTCGTAGTTCTCGATACCCACGACCAGAGGCGGCTCGTGAAATTTTTTGATGGGGGTTCACAAAAAAATTAATTGAAAAACTAGAGCTTACTATTTATTATATTTGTATACAAAATCCATTCGCCGCTCTTTTGGCGTGCGAAGATATCTATTACTTTCTTGTGAAAATCAGAAATGGAATTGATTAAGCGTACAAACTATTTTTTAATATTTATTTTAAAAAAACTGCGAATTAACTGACGAAGTCGACGAGCTTGCTTGACGTTGTTTGTATACATAAGGACGACAACTGCGCATAAGTAGGATATCCCGCCGGCGCGCGCACGGCTCGACTGGCTGTACGACAACTGAGTGACGCGTGAGCGGCGCTCCACATTACGCTAATTCTCATACGATATCTTTTGTTTCACGCGTCAGCGCGAGTCGTAGCTCTCTTTCGCACTCATTGAATACAGTACTAAGAGTCGTACTAAACTTAGTTTCTTATGCCCAAATACTGGAAAGCCAATTAACTTTTAACTCCGATTAACTAGCTCTAATGACCTGTTAAATTGATTCCAGTTAAATATAACTTCGATTAAACCACTTAAGAATTAAATATTTAATGGGGCATTATTCATCCGATTCGTATTCTCGAAAGCAACTTAAGAGTTTGACAGCTGTCAAACAGTCAAATTTTTAAGAATTTCTAGTTTTAAGCAGCCGTCGTCTTAAGGCCGCCTGCGACCACTCTTAACTTCATCAATTCTACATAAAATTTACTAAAATGACTCTCGCGTCGGTTTCATCGCTGTCTGATGACGATATAGCTTCATCAAGGCGAGTCAATCAAGAAAAAAATCAATGCTTTTGACAAATACAAAGAAGAAAACATTCAAACAAAGTGAGGTTCCGCCTGAAGAAAGAAACTGTTCTGCATCTGCGTTCCTTGCTGGAGGCAAAATAGAACCCACTACAAATAGAAGTCGATTGATAAAAACTTGCGACCAACTGTTACTTGCTTTATGATATTCTACGACAGGCAGTTACCAGAAGATTATTGGAGATGTATTTCATGTGGAACAGCCGACTGTACAACACAAAGTTGCAGCAGAGTTAGTTAAACTACAAAATCGTGGCATGAAAATTCCCAACTAACAACAACAATGCCATATTGCGAATGATTTCTATGCGATCGCAGGAGTGATTGAAGTTATAAATTTCATACATATAAGGATCAAATCTCCAGGTAATTTCTACTTATAATAATGTATACATAACTATTAAGCTTTTACATGTACACAAATATATATTCAATTTTATGAATATATTTTTTCAATTTACATAAAATTATTTGTAGTTTGAAATAAGAATATTTGCTAGAGCTCTAATTTTTATTATCTTGTTTTTAGGAGGACCACAAGCAGAAACATTTAGAAACAGAAAAGGCCATTTTTCTATAAATGTGCAAGCAGTCTGCGACCCTAACTTGAGGATAAGAAACATTATAGGCCGATGGCCAGGCGCGGTGCATGATAGTAAAATTTCAATGATTCTCCTTTATGTGCATTTCTGGAAAGGGGAGACTGAAGAAGCTTACAATCAAGACCATACCAAAACAAGAAACCCAGTGGAGAGGGTCTTTGGTTTTACAACAAAGATCTTCTTGTCTGCAAGTTGGGCTATAAGTTTTTGAAAATTAGCTTACTATTATAGAGGCATGTGCTGTGTTACATAATATAGTATGTTCCCAGAATGATCATATATTGGAGATTGATCTTTCTGAATCATTTCCACCAGCTCCACATAGTATAACCAATGAAAATGTTGCAACAAGGAATAATATAATAAAATACATATTTTAAACCGTACAGTGCATTTTATTGAATTACCATGGAATGAATACAAATAAAAATGAGTTATGTTTTATTGTAGTATATTTATTTTAATAACAGCATTAGTACATATTATATTTTTTTAATTATCCTTTATAAACACAAAATAATAACAATTATTTTAACATTAATTTAAAACTAAATTAATAAATGTACTATTAAAAATGTACAATAGAAATATAATATGACATTTTTTAACAATGAAAATAGGTGAAATAAACAATTTATTTTATGTATTACATATTAATTAAAATTCATAACATTCTTCAACTTTGATTTAAAACACTGTTTTCTGATGCAAATATTTCTTCCTTGACACAATTTGTCTCATTCTTTTTTGTATATTTTTATATTACATACTCATTTCAAAAGGGTGTGTATTGTCCAAATGATTTGTTGTATGCATGATTTCTATAGCGTTACCTGCAAAAGTGTTTAAGTTAAAGTATGTCATAATTTTATATATCTCTTTTTATTTTTTATATATATTTGTTGAGCTTACTTATTTAGTCTATAGCTGATATACATGGCACTATATATATGAGCCATATTTCTTGGACGGTCTTATTATATAGGTACACATTGAATATTTATGTACTCCACTCCAGCTCCTGAAACAAAGGATTATTTATAGTTATACACATTGTACCATACTTTATTTTCCATATTTATTACATAATACTACTATATGAGGAGGAGATAATATATAGGAGGCATAATATGAGAGAAGCCTATAGGTACCCAGCAGTGGGATCCTACAGGCTGTAGATGATGATGATGATTTAAAATGTGTGAATAATCGATTCATATTATATATTAAATAGTTAATTATCATATAAATTCGTTAAAACTTAGAGGAATACGTGTATACTTACCTGTTTATAATATCCAGCACAGCTTCTTTCTCATATCGTATTTATTTACATAGTCTTCTCCATTTGGTACTTAGGTGGTTCTGCAGCCGTTGTTTGGTATTTTATATACCTATTTATTGAAAAGATATTCCAAAAACTAACTTCAAAACCGAGTGCAATTGTAAACAATAAATAAAATAAACAAACATCATAATATTTTTAATAAACTCGCTACGGATATAGGGACATAAGTTTTTTCACCCACATGATTTTATTAACAGATTTTAAAATAATAACATGGCAATATATAATATAGCTTTAAACATAATCGTAACAACAGTAAAAACGTTACAATGATTCCTCATATTAAATATAAAGGGTTAAATTTCCAATTTAGGGAAATCATGTATGAAGAATATTGCGTCAAATGGAACGTATATATTTATACAATAAAAATTGTAACTGAAAACAAACTTTTCGTTAATCTGTGGAAATTTAGCTGGATGTTTGCTGAGTAGACCGATTTATGAGCTAAATGGCTATCCAGTATTTCATTTCGAAATTTAACAGAACCTCAAAATAACGTCATATCAAATGAGTCCGGTGGCTGAGTAGCTATCCAGTATTTGGGGGATAGGAGCGCAATCGCTGGCGCTCCACTCGTTACAAATTGACGCTACATGTACCTGTATCGGTAATATAATAAGACTTATTATAGGCGTAGTAAAATATAAAGAATGTACCTAATGTAATGATTTATGCATTATAAATATATATAAATTATTAAATTAGCTAAGTATGTAATTTTCGTGGGAGTGCACTGCACCAGCGCTCTTTCGGATGAGCCGCCTTTGCCCACGACACAACACTTAATTGATCTTAATGTGGGGTCAGATTGTTGAGTGTATTTATTTATTTAATTATCAGTAATTAGCCAAAAGTTCGTCTGTGCGTTCATTTAAAAAATGGAAGAAAAACGATTAGAGTATGTGCGTAATAGAGAAATTATTTATAATGTTAAATGTAAATAATACAAATATGCTTACTTAAAGTAAGAAGTATGGGAACAAATAGTCAGTACCTATTTGTACTAAAGATAATAAAGTATCATACTAAAGATATGGGAGTAATTTTTTATACAATCAAATATTAAGTTATTGATGTTAAAATTTCAAAATACACGCGCTGTTTTAGGAATTATAATAGGAAAAAGTTTACTTTGTTATTTGCCTTCAGGTAGTCTCTTTTTTGTTTTCTTTTAAAATGACACTGGTAGTAGAAATATATAAAAAAAAGACAACACGAACAAGACGTGTGCTCGAAACACGATCTTGCCTACTTTGGAATTCACACATTTTATACATAAGTATTTCTAATATGTGTACATTCTTGCCGAACATATTAATGAAAAATTTAAATTAAAACCTTGTGCAATTCCGTGTTTGAACTTGAATATAAAGGACCTGGACAGTTTCTGCCTAGTTACTCTTTATCATGCACAGAAATAAGGCAATAATGACATGAATATAAAAAATCAACTATTAATTATAGAATATGTCACATTTCTGTAGAACTTGAGGGAGTAAAATAAATTTTAATAAGATTTTGCATTGATATCTACTCATTTCCGCCATTGTTGGCCCCACATAAACGTTTTGTTCGCAGTAAGCAAGTGTAGGAAAATGATAATACCTTTTCGTAAAATGATCCTAAAAAATCTATATGTAGGTAATAAGTTATATTCATTAACAATACTAAATATATATATATATATAAAGTCATTTTTGCCATATATACTTACACATAATATATTCTCCCCATTTTTATTGCAACAACTAAACGCTACGTTATAATTCTTGACAGGAGCCGAGCTTTTGAGTTTTGTACGTTACCTGTGGTAAAATACGACTCTAGTAGGGATGTAACTTGGCTGGGGAGAAATCGATTTTTATATTAATTGATTTTTTTTACCAAATAATAATCAATTTTCCAAAAATCGTAAATATATCGTAGTCAAAATAATCGATTTAAAAAAATCGACTTTTTGATAAAATAATAAAACAACCCTACTCAATAATCAAAAGCTACTAGTCTGTATAAAATAATTATTTATTATACAAATAAAATATTTTTGAGCAGATTGGATTCTTTATAATTCAATCTTGTGTTATGTTAATAAATTACTGTTACTACAGAAAAGTAAATCTTGGTGATCTAGCAACCAATCATCTCTATAAATACCACAGTCTTTATTTGTTAATCAAAATTAAAATAAAAACTTACTAAATGTAAATAAACAAAAACAATCCACTTTTTTCATGAAAACAAAATAAAAATCTTCAACTAACGATACGCTTCACTAAATAACAAAAATCATCTCTATTTATTATTCAAAATTAACGGAATAAAATAAAGCTACGGATGCATCAACCTACTGCCATAAATCACTTGGCAAAGATTAGAATGGAGAAATAGAAGTTTGGGTAATCGTTTGCTCAAGATGCGATTCCTTGTTTTACGAACAACATTTCCAACTTTAGAAAAAGGCGCTCTGCTGGAGCTGATGAAGCAGTTATTAGTAAATGCTTTTTAGCTAACTTTGCAAGTTTAGGGTATGCTCCTTCATAGCTTTTCCATACAGCCAATGGGTTAATTTTTAAATCAGACAAAGGAGCAGCTATGTATAAATCCAAAGCTACGTAGTAAGTAATAAGTAAGTAGTAATTCAAAGTTGCGACTATTAAAAAAAAAATCGAAAGTATGAAATAGCGAAATAAAATATCGATTAAAAAAATCGATTATTCTTGGTCAACAAATCGATTAATAAAAATCGAATATTTTAAAAAAGTAATCGATTTTTTTGATTGATTTTAAATAATCGATTATATTTTCACATCCCTAGACTCTAGCGCTCATTGAACGTAGAGTTGTGTTATAACAGGTCAAACTCAATATCTGTTCCTCCTGTTACTGTTCCTTCCAAATCACAGTTCCTAATAACTGTTCTTAAATAACAGCCTGTTATTTTTATATCATTTTGTATGTATGATTTCTTCTAGCGCTGCATATTGTATTTGTCAAATAAAATACTAGGTGCTTCTCGTTCTAGCAAAGGCCTATTCAGATGGTGTGAGGGAGACGGAACGTTATAACAAGTAACACGACCTAATTCAAGAAGTATTTTTTAAAGACGATTTGTTCGTACATGACTGCCAACTGCTTTTTTTCGCATAAATACTAGGTGTGTCTCGTTTTAACAAGTGACATTCGTGTGTACATTTAAAAGAGACGGGTGATGAGAACAGTTTTGTTAATATAGGTCTACCAGAATCTCATGGCATAAAATTAAAAACAAACACAATGATTTTTATATGGCAATACCATCAGTCAACAGCTGTTTCAAAACTTGAGTTATGTCATTTGATGTGAATATTTTAAGATTTCTATCCTTTCTTAGCGAAAATGCACAAATTAGTTCTACAATCACAAATGCGGTACATTGCTTACAAGGTTTATCGCCAGATCCGTGAATAATTTGGCCAAATTCAAACAAAATCGTCGATTTCAAAATCGACGTCGTTTTAACAAGTAAGTCGGAGTGAATAGTTTTGATACTTCATTTTTTTTTTGGTTACTGTTAGATATGTGCATGTGTTTTATTGTATATACTTTGATATCATTTTTTGGAACTAAACAGTAATGCATTAAATACCTACTTACAGGAGTTTCCAGAGATTTTAGATAAGGAACGGTTTATTATTCCTTTATCTTCATCGTCTTCATCTGAAGATGTAGGAAGAGTATTTCGAAGTAAGGTCTGACTAAAGTGTTAATGAAATAAAGAAGCATCGTTCGTATAACATTTATCGAATCTAATAATTATTTAAATAAAACCGACTCATAATCAAACTACTTACAATTTGGAAATTGAAAGTTGTTTGATTAAGTGAGAACTAATAAAAAGAGAGAATTAAAACGAAACTGGTGGCTCGGTACCACCATTTTTATCTACGTTTTGAAAGTACCAGCGCTCCAGCGCTAATTTTATAAATACTCGTAAGGCAAGTATGTATTTTATAATTTAAAACTGAAAAAAAATCTTATTTGCCTATTTTTAATTGGCTATTAATCTAAAAGTACAATTTTGAAGTAATTTTAATGTTTAAATAACCTATATATTTTTACTTAAAACATTATTTACTTTATTTACAAAGTTGTACTAAAAAATAATCAATTTGAAATAATAATTAATTACAATTATTGAAAGTATCAAAATATGTTCATCCAATTACCCCAGTATTGCAATGCGTAAATTCAAATTTCCCAAAATGCCATGAGATTCTGGTAGACCTATACCAACTGTTATATTTTTAAGAACAGATTAGGCCTGAGGAACAGATATTTGTTAACAGTGAGAACAACTGTTATCTGTGATTTGCTTCTACCTGTTCTTTTGAACTGTTACGATAAATACGCATCACCCCTAATTGAACGTTATTTCTTTGAACGTTATTGTTCACAGAGTACTTTGTTATATAGGTTATTGTTTCTATTTTGTGCCAAGTTCAAGGGTTATGTTAATTTGTGAACCATTGCTACAAGAACTGGGATTGCCAGTTCTCGTATTTGATTTAAAATGATGAGGTGCATTAATTGTGGAATAGCGACAGGGCGGTTAAAGCGACATGCTATCTCCACATTGTCAGTTCATTCTACAACGACGCTTTCACGATGGATATCAATTGAGGTACTTAGGTCTACTTATAAAACATTACTAACGCTTTTCTCTTGATTATAAATAAGAATAGAATAATTTATTTGTATCCAAAATGTGAATTATTTACATTATGTTTTATTTCTATTGGTCCCAAACTATGCGTGCCTGTATCTTTGAAACCAAGCTATGTAATATAAACATCAAGTGAGATGACTACAAAGTTAACAGGGTGATGTAGAGTTAATTATCATGGAAAACATTCGTATGACTTATATTATACTGAACTTAACTTATTTTTCAAAAGTTGAATAAAAATAGCGACTTAAGTACATAACGAAGTCACCAAATAATATAATTATACAAATGATAACATATAAGGTAGTATGTAGTATTATTAATGATTATTGATAAGTGAAATTCAAAAACCAATTAATAGGTAATCTAGAACTAGTTGTGGGTTGGAAGGGGAGGGGGGTAGTGCCCCATCTTCCCTGGTACCACTCCCATGGAAAGATAATGCAACATTCTGAGAAAACCCAATGAAAGTAATCAAACCTCAACCCAAGCCCATTCACCCTTATCCTGTTATTATGCCAACATAGCAGGTCGTAGATTTCAAGTAAACATATTGTAACATCTTATTGTAACCAAGTTCCACAATGAATATATTTGATTTGATTACCCAGAAGAATAAGTATACAACTTTAATGTCTTCATTCAACCTAGGAATAATGCTTGTTGGCCATCCTTTTAAAGATGGACTTAGATTTGGTCCTTTTTAATGTTACTAATAAAGTATTCCACAACCGAGCAGCGTGTGCAATGAAAGATCTATCTATGTATAAAGCAGTTTAGGGTGGACAAAAATATTTAAATGATTTATTGTAGTTATTAGTATTTAAAATGAATATTTATCACATCAGCAATGCTATGCTTATAATGTTAAACTTGTATAATGAAGTATATTTTTTTCAGCTTCCTGCAGATGGACATATTTGTCATTCGTGCTACCTATTATTAACTTCAGAAGGTACATCTAATCGGTTATTGGGCCATAACATGGTATGTCTTGGTTGTGGTCGATCAGTATAGAATAAAAAGCATCATGTTATTGAAGCTGGGAATCCACTTGTACAGAATTTTCATTTTGCTATATCACTTCAGGTACTTATTTTGATTAGATAAATATTTATTTTTATATTTTATGCAGTAAACAAGAACACATAAACTGCTGTATACACATTATTACTATTATTTATTATTTAAATATTTATTGTGCACTTAAAAAATTACAACATACAGAAACTAATAAATAAAAAGTACAAATGTTGGTCTTATCGCTTAAAGCAATGTCTCACAGACAACCACGGGATGGATTTAAAAGAAGGAGAAAGAGAGGGCAGTGTAAAATAAATAATGAAAAGAGAGGAAACTAAATAATACTCATACTAACTAAACATAAAAATACACCAACATAACATACATACATACATGATAAATAGCATAAATACATACATATATATAATACTACATAAATATATATATAATAAACACAAATTGTAAAATGATTTAGATGTAGGAAATAAAATTATCTACTTAAATCTATTTAATACATTATTATACATATATTTAATACATTATTATATACTAAAACAAACAAAATTGTTTTAGTATATAATAATAATAAAAAGAAGATGTATTGAAGATTTAAATTAGTATTAAGAATTATTTGTTTTAGGGAATAACAATGAATAATGTTTGCCATCCCTGTTGGATAAAGGCTAATAGACACCATGATAGATTGAGAGAAGAAATGAGTCAATCTTTAGAAAATGTTATGCACGAAGAAGATACATTGATACTCAGTCCCATGCCTCCTACTTTACCTCCTCTTCCCTCAGTTACACTACCACCCCGTAATTCATCTCAAATAAAATTGCCAAACTATAAAAGGGCGTCAAATACCTCTGCTCATTGTATATTTAACAGATGTAATCACAGGGCATTTTTTATGATTCCTAACTATATCAAAAGGATGTTGTTGAATGATCATCATTTTATGTACCATGTAATTCTAGAGTGTGTGAATCACATTTGTATGCAGGTGAGTGGAATGAGTTGCCACAAAATATCACAACATTTTCTTATTTTAATGCCAACCAAATAGAGGATATTATCAACATATCAAATTCCACAGGGGAATTAATTAATTTTGAAAACATTCAAGATATGCCAAACCATGTCTGTCATTATTGGACAGGACTTCGATCAAATGATTTCTTGAACCTTTTTAATGGTTTACCTACACTTAATGTAAGGAAACCAAAACGAGCTCTATATATTTATCTAAATTGCGTATAGGAGAAAGTAGTAGAAGGTTGTCGACAATTTTTAATATTCCTAGATCAACTTTAGAACTCTTAATGAATAAAGTGAGAACTTGCCTTTATGATCATTTTGTACCACAACATTTAAGACCGCAACATATTAGTCATTCTGATATTGTTGCCAGGAATTTACAAATACCATATGCACTTTTTAGTGATCCAGAATCAGCCTTGGAGAGTAGACCTGCTATAGCTATATTTGATGGCACTTACATTTTTATTCAGAAATGTTTAAACTATATGTTTCAAAAGAAAACATAAAGCTTACATAAGTATGATAATTTAGTCAAACCCTTTATGATTGTTTCTTGTGATGGACACATAATTGACGCTGTAGGTCCATTCCCAGTAACTCAGACTGATGCAGAAATGATGACCAGTTTATTTGAAAATGAAAATGGGTCATTTCATAGACTTTTTAAACCCAATGACATTTTTGTTCTTGGTCGAGAATTTCGGGATGCAATTTAGAAAGTTATAATTAAAGGGTTTATAAACCAGAATCACTAAATGAAGGTAAACTCAACTGTCTTCTTCACAAGCCAACAAAGTAGACGGGTAACTCTTTGTAGATGGGTTGTGGAGGTCGTCAATGGGAGATTTAAACGGGATTTTAAATTGTTTAGGCAACGGTATTTTAATCAAGCCGTCAAGATAGCAGCAGCTATTCTAAATAAATATCATCCTGTTCTTGTAGATAGCCCACTGTGTGGGCAAATTATTCAAAGAGCATTGCGATTTATGGACGAAAGGTATTATTTAGGTGATTTTGTAAATGATTACAACTTAAATAGGTGTAGGGTCATGTTTACTAGAATCCATGGTAACCTACCGCAATTGGGGAATTTCCCTAGATTAACTCATGAACAATTGTTATTGATTGCTTTAGGGCCTTATCAAATAAAGCAATCGCGATCGTATGATGGCGAATATATTAGAGGGAATGGCGCATATGAAATAGAAGTGTGTCCAGAACGTGATCTTTCTGAAGAACTGGTCACATATTGGGGGAAACAATCCTTATTTATTAAGAGGACGAATTAAATCGAGGCATATAAGTCAAAGGATATATTATACATAATATATTTTGTTCGATGTTGAACCTTCTAGCAACTGTCCATTAGATCCCATCCTATGATATTATTGCAGCTGCTTGGTTGACAACAGAACAGTAAAATGTTGTTGTCATGTAATGACCACGATCCGGTATTTAAGCTGGGCTCTGTATCGGAACAATGTTTGTCCGCCAGCTTCATTTTTAGACGATATTTTTGTACGTATTGTTGAATATTAATATAATACAGGGTATATCAAGACTGCTACCGAAAACGAAGCCGGGTCGTAGTCTAAGCGACTTCAGACACAATGCAACAGAAAAAGTTGCAAAAAAAAGCGACAATTTTTTTTTGTTATTTTTTTCCTATGGCCATATTTGGGTGGTAAATACATTTTTTCCTAAAATAATAGTGTATACCCTTTTACTTATAAATACTCTAAGGTATAAAAGAGTTTAAATTATTATTTTAGCAAAAACTATGGATTTACCACCCAAAAATGACGATATTTAAAAAATCATAAAAAATAATTGTCGCGTTTCTATGCGAAATTTTTAATTGCATTGTGTTTGTAGCCACTAAAACTACCACCCGGCTTCGTTTTCGGTAGCAGTCTTGAGATACCCGGTATAGTCGCTCTAATGTAACATAGTTCTGACACCAGTAATATTAGGCTGGTTGATCTTGTTGCGAGGTTCGGGATGGCTATAGGGGAGGTTGGAGGCCACTATGAGGATCTTATCCTGAACGATTGGGAACTCAAAGAAAGAGGTTCTATGCTCACTGGTGTATGCGAGTTATAAACAATACATTACACATACTGTCTGAGAGAGCGCTCTTAGAGCGTTCACTACAAGTATTAGTTACTGTATACAGATTCATTGATTCATTGGGTGTATTCAGTTTCAGTTAAGTGTCAGTAATATTAGGTTGGTAAAGATAGGTTCGGGGTGGGTATAAGGGTGGTTGGAGGCGACGATGAGGAACTTATCCTAAATGATTGGGAACTCAAAGAAAGAGGTTCTATGCTCACTGGTGTATGCGAGTTATAAACAATATATTACACATTCTGTCTGAGAGAGCGCCCTTAGAGCGTTCACTGCAAGTATTAGTTACTGTATACAGATTCATTGGTTGTATTCAGTTTCGGTTAAGTGTCAGTAATATTAGGTTGATAAAGCGAGGTTCGGGGTGGCTAATAAAGCGGAGGTTGGAGGCCATGATGAGGAACTTATCCTGAACGATTAGGAACTCAAAGAGAGAAATTCTGTGCTCACAGGTGCACGCGAGTTATAAGATAACGAACTGCGCCACGAAGGCTGTCAATGTATTTTTTAATAATAAATATGTGTTTTGATAAAAATGATTTTTATTTATTTCATCCTTTGGTGTATATTATCTCCCAAAGCACCCACTGTATTGATTGACACTTAAATAATTATGCTATGTGTGGGCGGATTGCAAGTAATCTTGGCTGCCAGTAGCTCATTTCACGCTGCGCCAAGTGTTTAAAAGAGGACGCGGGTTCGATTCCCGCACTAAATGTGACAGACTAATGTGAATCACTTGTATTTGTTTCGGGTCTGGGTGTTTGTGAAACCGTAAAATCTCTCGTAGTTCCTGATACCCATGATACAAGGATCGGTACTAGTGTGGGGTCAGAATTATTTATGTGACTGTTGGGTGTATAGGGTGCGCGTGTTCATGAATAATTTGTTTGCAACTCACGAGTATAAAGAATTAGTATACGTAAGACTGCAGGGCACAGCCCTCCTCAATAATCGACAGTATACATTGTAAACTTAATCTAAATCTATTGACGCATTCATAAAAATAAAGTACGACGATGAAGATATATTTTTTTCATGAAAAAAAATGTGTGCAAGGGCCCTGGATTCGTTAAGAAGACAGGTTTATATATTTCAATGATTTTATGTGTTTTAGTGTATTATATAACTAGCGGCCCGGCCCAGCTTTGTCCGGGTACAAAAAGATTTCTTTACAATAATATTATGTACGTATTATACATATAAACCTTCTTCTTGAATCACTCTATCTATTAAAAAAACCGCATTAAAACCCGTTGCGTAGTTTTAAAGATTTAAGGCGACTTTGTTTTATACTATGTAGTGATTTCATAATTTTATATATCTTTTTAATTATTAATTGGGAGACAAAATCTATTTGTAAACGTATTTTATCAAGTTCAATAAATTGACAGATAACCTACAAACCTAACCTCAAAATAACATCTATTTTTGTAAATATCTAAAACCCCTAAAGTTCCTAGGCTTTGAAACTTTTAGTGTAATAATCTTGGAACTAACATTATCCCAACAATGCAAAACTCATTGATGTACAGGACTAGGCACAGCGCCATACTGAAACTGTCCATGTCCTTTGTTTGTTTCTTAATCATATTGCGTCCAGTATTTTTATATTCATTTTGCTTGTAAATGTGCCTTTATATAGTATTACCAATTATATTATTATGCATGGAATGTCTCACAAGTTGCAATATTTATAAACTTATTTTGTAGTTTTATTTATATTGTATTCAAGGGTTGTATTATTTAATTGTATTTTATATTAACCAATTTGAAATGTATTATTTTGGTACATTAGAATGAAAGTCTGCAATGATGTATTAAATTTCATAATGACTTGTTTTTAATTAATACAAATAGTATATTTGTAAGCAGACATTTTTCGCAATACTCTTCATTGTAATCATGTCCATAGCAATACTTTGCCGGAAAATGTAATTAATTTAATTTTATGCTTTGAAATATTGCATAGTAGAATCATATAATAGTTTGACTATTGTATCTCTACTCTCCTTACATGGTTTAAAAACAAAGTAATCTTCAATATGTTTATCATTTTGCTAATTGAAAAGCATAATATGTTGTTTTAAACTGTTTATATGAATCATGCTTTTGCACCTTTCATATATTTTTATTGATTTGCAATGTAATGGAAGAGCAATTTCGATCATATCTTTAAATGATGATCTAGTGGACCATGACCTATCTCAATCGTTTATCGAGGGGGCCCACGTATAGGAGTGTATGGATAAATATAAATTAATTATTGAATTTCCTCAAATTATTGAATCCAACATTTTCGTTTTTTTATGCAGAATTTTTAAGAAACTATCTTCGTGATTAAAAAAATATTATGTTTAATCTATATACATATATGGTTTCAAGATACTAACATTATATTGTATTCAGACATATTCAGACTTGTATTTAACTTATTTTGTATTCGATTTATAATACATTTGTAATGTTACACATGGAATGGCTTCCATGGTGTAATAACTTGTAAATTTACACTATTAAGTTTTTAGCACGCTATTCCTTTAATGTATCTAAAGTTAACCATAATGAAAACATTTCATTAATTTACTAGAAGCCTGAACTAATTTGGGTAAATTTATATCGCCAACTACTATGATCCATGCCAACCCTGTAGTTACTAACATAAAGAAACTGTAACTGTAGTTGCTAACATAACTTAACATTCATAAGGCTTAAGATATTAAAAAAAAACATATTAATATTATGCTTATATCTTATAGAGCGTTGGGCGTTAATTGTAAAATTTCTAGTTACGAGGGGTCTTAGAAGTAAAATATGTGATAATAAGATTTATAAGTAACATATGTAACATTTTTTCTTTTCAGAAACAGGTAAATGTGATAAATAATTTGTTGTGCTTCTTACTTTCACATTATTTACTTCCATACAACCTTACATCTCTTGATTGAGGAGAGAAATATTCTAAATTGTCATGAATCGCTATCAAACGCAGATTTTTTCTTATCTTAGTGGTAGTTTCCTAAGATTATCCCGATTTAACAAACAAAAACCTCATTACGAATTTTAAAATATGTATGTTAGGGTCAATCAGAAGGTAAAATGAACGAAACCTAATGTATTTATAATATCATAACTTTTAATTACTTTGAAACTACGATTGCCATTGCCAATCATTGCTTTACCGGAACAATGTAGACCAATTGTGCGTTCTGGTTGACTTCACGTATCTCAGCTGTATAAAATGACCTGTAATATTGTGATCAATTGATTTTTATACATGAATTGTGAACTTTTCTGAATTAACTAATGCATAATCACTGTATTGTAAATATATTATAAAAGAGCAACGCTAGAGTTTCTTGCCCGTTCTTCTCTAGCGAAGACAGTGGAAGACAGCCTTGTGAACCGGGTGGTAAAGAAAAAAAGTGACAATCTAAATAAGGATTGTTTATGGTATTTTCAGAATAACAAATTAATTTAATTTTCATTGTTTATAAATAAAGTTATTTATTTTTGAAGTTTATTTTATTTATTTCTTTAAAACCAATATATGAATATACAACTACCTAAATCGGTAAAAAAAACCGGTAAGTTTGAGGCACAGATGTCAACCGGAAAATAAAGCCATCCCTAATTAAATTAAAGATCGGTATCTCGATAAAGTACCGATTGTCACAGCACTGCTACACATGTATATAACCACCGAACGAAAAGTAAAGAAGAACACTCTATCAAAATATGTACTGGATAGAAAGAGATGGACGATTAATTATGAATGAATTGTATAACATAATATAGACATAAAGTACATGTTTGGGCTTTCACTGTGCGAGTTCCCTTAACGTGTTAAAAATTTTGTATGGACTCGGCTGTCTGTCTTGTTTATTAGTCTGTGTGCTTTACTGCCTGAAATTCGAAAAGCCACTACGGCTTTCCAGACGGTCGCAGGCTTATCATAGTAAATTAAACCTTATGCGACATGCATATGTCATATTTCAGAATGACACTATTTTGTTAGTGAGCAGTCCTGTTTATATACGTCCATGAGTAGGAGTGGCCGCGAAAATGTCAATATCAACGCTCCTTAGTCCTACGCTTTATTATTGTTCTGAGTTGGTTCTGAGCTAGACACTAAAATTCGCTGTAAATTTTTTGTAAATTCTACATAACGGTTAATTTTGGCTCAAATTGTTATATTGACTTATATATTACTGTATCACAGTCACACACAGTCCTACATTAAAATAAACCAAGATGTTGAAATTACTACGTTGTGTAAGTAATTACGCGTTAATCCCATACTCAATTTTCTCGTTTATAACTTGTAACAATTAACAATAGTTATATTATCTTGCAGAGTTCTACAATCACTTCAAAGGTATTCACGCCGTTGACGAACCAAAAACGATCTTTTTGGGAGTTCGTGAACATGATGTTCAACAAACCGGATTTTGATAGAATTAAAGCTTTCGGTCCAGACCGAGCATGTGCAGAATGGGTGTTGCGGAACGGAGGCAAAATTGTGTGGTCAGACGGCACGACACTGTCGGATTATAACTTACTCCCGTCAGAAGATAGACCTGTCCCAAAAGTAGAAGAAATTGATGGCTCTGATTCTTCCATATCACATTATGGATTCCCTCATTTGTGTAATGTTTACATTTGTATTTTTGTTAAAATTACAGTTGAAAGATCGAGAATATTGTCAATATGTTAGCACAATGGCTGCATGCCAAAACAATATATCCTACCCCTGATGCAACACTGTCACTTATGCAAAAATGCAACTTTTCAGGAGAAGCATTGGAAACTTTGACTTTGTATAACAATATGAAATTTCTAGACATAGAAAAGATGAATGGCTTATATTACTATATCAATTTTTAATATACTGTTAAAAAAAATATGTAAAAAATATGCCGTAAGATTATTTTTAACCATCCAACTTTTGTATTTTTTGCATAAGTGACAGTGCTGCACCGGGAGTGCGTTATGTGTCTAACTTGTCACATTCAAGTTGTAATACTGAATATGAAAAATGCCTGGTGTGTGCAAGCTTCATATTATGTATCAACTGAAACTATATAAATATGTCTTGTATTTACACACATTTATCAATTATTATTTTTTCCAGGTGGACTTACTGGTCTTAAGAGAATCATCCTTCATAATGACAGCTACATTGATGACCAAGCACTTCGCGGTTTATCATACGGTAAAAGCACATTGACTCATGTTCAAGTATCCAAATGCAATAATGTTACAGATGCTGGGCTCAAAGAAATTAGAGTTTTGGACAAATTGCAAACGCTGGTAGTATTTGATTTGACAAGTGTTACTAGAATTCATGAGTGCATAGAATTCCTGCAAACACACTTGCCAAACTGTAAAATAGGTTCCAGTTATTAATTGCTGAAACATTAATTCAACAGATATACAGATAGAAACTGAAACATGATGATTTTTAACAAATTGTGTTAGTAGAATTTGCAAGTGGATCAAACAGTCACCATATTATAAAACAGAAAGTAGCTAAGTCATATGAATAACTAGCTTTTGCTTGTGGCTTCGCTCGCCTTAAGAAGTATTATTATTATTAGGTATAGTTTTTGCGGCTCTACTCTTGTTTAGCGTGTGTAAAAAATTAGGGCCTACAAATCTTATTTGTACACAATATTCTTAAATAATCTCATTAGGTGCTAAAAATATAAAGGTATTGGGTGAACTTACTCGTGAGCAACATAAAACTGAAATGCTAAATTGAATTTATCAAAATCCTATTTAAGCGAACATCATCATAGTAGCTCCAATCTTTAATTTCATTTCAATCAGTCGAAAATCTAAGAAGATTTATACAAACTTTCATCCCCTATTTTATCATATTATGTAGAATATAATCAAAATCCGTTCTTAGTGAATGCCTACGTCATAACATCTACCTGCATGCCAAATTTCAGCCTGATCCGGCCAGTGGTTTGGGCTGTGCGTTGATAGATCACTATGTCAGTCAGTCACCTTTGAGTTATATATATTTAGATGGATAAAAATTCTATATATTACTAGTGAAAGTGTATTGAAACTAGAGATGAAACGGATATCCGGTAACTATCCGGTATCCGGCCTATTTTCACTATCCGGCCGGATACCGGATAGTAGCGCACTATCCGGCCGGATACCGGATAATAAAATAAATAAATATACATGGTATATATCACTAGATGTTGAATTCTTTACGTTCTAAACTATATCACGCGTTTCCGTCGGAATACAATTTTTTTTCTTTGTTTTTTTCCTTTCTCACTGTCTAATCTATTTATGTATCAAATTTCACCAAAATCGGTTTAGTAGTTTAGGCGTGATTACACTCGAATGCCCCCGAGTCGTGCCGATCACGCCGAACGCGTACGAATATTTCTGATCATGATCGCGCGTGCATATTCAAATCAAATTGTAACGCTATAAGCGGCCGAATATCCGGTAGCCGGATATCCGGCGCTCCGGCCTCGTAGCTAGCCGAATATCCGGTATCCGGTATCCGGCCAAATCACTATCCGTTTCATCCCTAATTGAAACATAAGCATCTCTCAATTATAGTCATGTATTAGTATAGTTATTTTTATATAAATTAAATTATGTGTTATCAAATAAAAGTAATAAAATGAGAATATTCTAGAACTTGTATAATTTATAAAATTTAACAGTGTAAAAATATTTATGCTTTTAATTTACTCCTTTTCCAATGGCATCATTCACACAGCTATATCCATCCCTTTGTAGAAGTTCTGCTAGCTGTGTTTTAATCTTAGAAACAACTGGTGGGCCATAGTATATGAATGCAGTATATATTTGTACTGCACTTGCACCAGCCAAGATTTTTTCATATGCATCTTGCCCAGTGAACACTCCTCCAACTCCAATGATTGGCGTTTTTCCTATAAAAAATATTATTTTTTTATAAAAAATGCAAATATAATATTTTGTGTTTATGATACAATTAACTTCAGCCAGACATTTGGTTGGATGCCAGCTATGAAATGAATGTACCTATTCTAGTCCACACCTAGTTCAAACTTTAAATTCAGATGCAAGTTTTGTATCATGGGAATCTCAAAATATTACTATCTGTTTGATCTTACATCATCCTGTGCCAAATCCAACATTTGCGGTTCACACACACTTGTTGGGCTTCACTACTCCTTGCTGTGTAACTGTGAATCCTGGTTTAAAAGAGTTTCGTACAGATAATACAAAGGTGTGCAATCACCTCCATCATTTCCTACCCCAAAAGACAAAAAGGTGTGCAGCAGTAAACATATTGATATCATACCTTCTGTCAATTTATACATCACTTTAATCATTTCAGTAGATTTATCTGTCAACGGCTTTCCACTAAGACCACCAGTTTCATTACTAAACTCTGCATTTTGTAATCCAGATCTGTCTATAGTAGTGTTGGAAATTATAAGCCCATCCACACTGCTCTCCTTCTTGGAGATGACTAAAACAATGTCTTTCATCTCTTCATAACTTAAATCTGGTGCAAGTTTTAACAATAAAGGTGGGTTGTTTTGAGTTTGAACTGCTTTTCTTGTTTTGTTTATCTCCCTCAAAAGTTCTTCAAGTTCTTCTTTCCTTTGTAATGTTCTTAGGCCTGGAGTGTTTGGACTGAAAAAGCAGATATATTAGGATCTATGCTATAAAGTATAGAATGTTAAAATTAAACATGACTAAACAATAATATGTGTACCTGCTTATGTTTATAACAAAATAATCAGCTACATTAGAAAATTTTTCTATTCCCAATATATAATCATGCACAGCATCATTTGATAGTTTATTTTTTCCTAGATTTATTCCCAACAATGCTTTATCTAGAAGGCCTTTTTCAATTTTATTAATCTTTTTGTACACTTCATCATGCCCTTCACTATTGAAGCCATACCGATTTATAACAGCTTTATCTTCAGGCAAGCGAAACACTCTAGGCCTGGGATTGCCTGGCTGAGCCTCAGGGGTAACCGAACCAATTTCAACAATAGAAAATCCTATTTTTTTCAAACCTACAACAGCATCACCATGCTTGTCAAAACCTGCTGCAATGCCAATTGGATTGTTTAAATCATAGTTCAGCAATTTCGTTTTCTGTAAAAAAAGTTCACCAAGTTCAAATTTTTACCTACGCCATAAATCCCAAACTTATTTTTTTTTATAAAATATCTCAATTATTGTCTAAAGCAATATGAGAGCAACATTTGTAATGCTGATGGTAACTACACCAATTTAAAAATAACTTACCAAAACTTCCGGATCTTTTTTAAGTTCTGATGGAAATATGCCGTATTTAAGAGCTGCCACTCCGACTTTGTGGGCTAATTCAGGATTGAGGTAATGACTGAAGGGTTGTAGAACATTCTCGTAGTAACCGCTAAAATCTTTTTTATAGTAAATGAATTGATAAGCTACAGAACCACCCAAAGTCACATAGCATAATGATTTTATTTTTCTCTGCAATATAAAGATTCAAATTTAAAATGTGAATGAATTCTAGTTTACAAACTAAAAATGTAAATATGGAAACCATACCAATGACTCTTTTCGGCTACCCATGTTTTTATACATTTAAATTGACACGCAGCAGGTAAAACAGCCTACTGTTTATAATATAATTAACATTAATATCATTTTTCTCGCGGACAAGTCCAGTTTTTGTATATACTCGATCTCGTATGTCGTAACCCAATGTCATAAAGAGATGAGCTGTGAAATGTGCACAGACTAAGGAGTAGAAATGTGGGTGCCAGTAGGAGTGTTCGTTATAGCCATAGATGTAGTATAGAACATAGATCGGCAATGTGTCATTTTGAGCGCGACACGCGTGTGCGTGAAGTTTACATGTGTGCTTGACATATAATGGTGTACCAACCACTTTCGATACTATCATATCGATATAGCTGTCGGCCTGTATTTGTGAAATAAAATTTTATGGATATATGCGACATTTTATTATATATTAACAGAAACTTATTGATGTGTTTATTTCAATACTAATAATATATATAATCTGTATTGAAATAAACACATCAATAAGTTTCTGTTAATATATAATAAAATGTCGCATATATCCATAAAATTTTATTTCACAAATACAGGCCGACAGCTATATCGATATGATAGTATCGAAAGTGGTTGGTACACCATTATATGTCAAGCACACATGTAAACTTCACGCACACGCGTGTCGCGCTCAAAATGACACATTGCCGATCTATGTTCTATACTACATCTAGATTGGTATATTTTGCTTATTTTCATAGTATAATGTCATACGGCATTATTTTATGGGGATCAGCGGCTGATATCGAATCCATATTCATCTTACAAAAAAGAGCAGTCCGTGCTATTTATAATCTAGGGAGCCGCGATTCTTTGCGATCTGTTTTTAAGGAAAGCAATATACTAACCGTGTCATCTGAATACATCTTTCAGAATATAATGCACGTTCATAAAAATATTAACAAGTTTTATAAGGTCAGTGACACCCACACTATTAATACGCGGAATAAAAATAAACTTGCAATAACCTCGTTTAGACTAGAAAAGTCAAAAAAAATCTTTCTTTGGTAGTTGTATTAAAGGAGATGTGCTATCTTGGGCCGTTTTGTGTACGTCTAATACAAATTCTAGAAAAAATGTGGAATTCAAATAAAATACATTTAGATTTCTTGGACAACAGGGGGCTTTATACAAAAATGTGATTGTTTTAGTACAGAAGCAATATTTTCTTCTATAATCTGTCCTCCATGATGCCTAATTGTCATTTCGTTCAAAAATGCGCGAACCCATTATCTTTAACTTGAATATGTCTTATTTTTAAAACCCCCCTACAAATTATAATTATTGTCTATATTTATTTTTCCATATTCTTCGCTTTTTAAAAGACGATATATGTTGTTAAAGAATTCACTTTTATTATTTTATTTATGTTACATGATTTTAGTTTAAGAACGAAAATGTTTAACTTGACAGCAGTCAGCAATTGCAAAACTCTGTGTTATCCAAAGAGTAAAGTGAGTAAGGGGGTGTTATCTGTCTACGTCTGTGGCCGTAATTCGTATTATTTTTTATTATTCGCATACATTTCGCAAATGTGTATTTGCTTCTCTGTATACCTGGCTTTGTTTTATGGATTCTGATTCTCGCAGATGATATATCTTGACGTTTAAACGCAATTACTAGTTCGTATTTTGGTGAGTAAACATATTATTTATTATTTTGAATGCCACATGTAAGTAATACTGTTATGTTTTTCTATGTTCATATTTCTCTTCTAACCCACAATTCTGCTTTTCAGCACATCAAAAGTGGCGCTTTGCTTGAATTGCACTTCTGCAATTGTTGTGAAATGGTTGAATTGCACTTCTGCAATCAAAAATTGAAATGGCTTCTATCATTCAACAGAATCTTAGTAACTACATGGGCTGCCAATTCACTCTCGTGTAGAGTATTTCAAAACGTTTTATTGCTGAAATGGCAGAACAAGAAGTAAGTATTCTATTTTCTTCATTAATTTGGGAAATGTATGTTTTATGCCAATTAATCAAGGTCAATACAAAGTATGGAGTATTACAAAAGTATTCATGTTAGAGCTGAATTGCATTGTGTCCACAGGACAAGTCTACTAGTACATAAATATGTAAGAAGTGATATTTTATATATTGTTGTTTAAATTGTTAAATGAATTACATTTTCTTTTATTTCCCTCTGGACACTCAGATGATCTTGTGTTATGTATAATATATAATATTTTAATTATATCCATAATAACAGCACTATGTCTGATGGTAAGCACAAATGCCGTCCAGGAGGAATATCTAATGGCATCAGATGACTGTCCCAAGACATTTCATACAATTATCCGGCCGGCCTGCTAAGATGCTTCTTTAAACAATAGTCTGCTATTGTTTAAAGAAGAAGACCTGGGATCATACACATGTGACTGTAAAGAGTTATTTATTCATCATAATTCTTCGATATCTTCAATATTAAATCTTTTTTATTTTGTTTTAGTTATCAGGACAAGCAATTATCTGTACAAACTGCTGGCTGCAAATAAATCAAGCTGTAGACAATGAGCAAGATTTTATTCCAACTCCGCCGTAAAAAGATTGTATCAATCTCGATTCTTTTGGACATACTTAACACCCACTAGTGCTTCATGTTGAAAGGAACATGGCTGGATACTGGACAGTGGGTTGCTGTACTCATACCATGATCATACTGTGGTATTTAGCCTTTAGGTTGGGCTACCAATAGTACAATATAGGAGCACCGGCATTGTTCCTAGATGTTTTGACTGGAGATTATTTTTAGGCGAATATAAATAAAAAATATAAAGCAAGATCTGGTTGTACTTTATTGTCCTTAAGTTTTGTTTGATTTTAGTTTTCTTTCATCAATTAATCCTACTTTTTCCTTATGTGTGCTCAGAAATAACCAGTTAGAATTAATGTCAAATACATTATTTGAAAATAATATCTTAAACCTTAGGATAATATTATTTTTAAGTATGCAGAAGTCTAATATACTAAAGTATATTAGACTTCTAGGGGTAGACTAAATATAATGTTTGAAATGTTAGCTTGTACAGAAATGATTGCTAGTATGTTCTTTTACTAGACATTAAGGTATAGAAATAAACATGGCTGCTATCAGATTCGATTCCATTTTTATAGCGTATTCATTTGTATGGACTATAATAACTAAGAGCTTATTAAGTGCATATGCCTAATAATAAAATGATTATTTATTCATATGCACATAGGGAACACCTCTGACTTTTCGGAGTCATGTGTGTATTGATAGTCAATCACCACGCACTAAAACGGTGAAGGAAAACATCGTGAGGAAACCTGCTTACCATAGCGATTCATAAGAATTTCTATGGTATGTAAGTCCGTCAACCCGCACTAGGCCAGCGTGGTGGACTATATGGCCTAATCACTCTCAATCGTATTCTTGATTGTAGAGTAGGCCCGTGCCCTGCAGTGGGACGTATATGGGCTGATACAGATGCTAGCAGTCGCGACAAGTGATCAGTCTCTGCCGTGCTGTATCTCAAGCCTAGCAGATTTTTATTGTGGATTATTTAAATAGGTTGTTTAGCAAGTATTATGCACCGCACTTACGGCCAGATATAGGTACACTTTCTTAATATTAAATAACTATAAACATGACGAGATTCTGACAGACTTGTTGCAATTTATTGTATAGACATTATGTTATATTATATAAGATGATCAATAAAGTATGATACTAATTCCGTTGACGTAAAAACATTTACGAGTTATATAGAGTACAGTAATTTATAGCACAGACGACTAAAAATAATATTTGATTTATAGGAAAACGAATTACGACTTCATATTTCATAAATGTCAAGTTTTGACATCGGTTGTCAAACATGCCGTTTCAGACGCCATATTGTCCCCTTGTAGTGTTGCTGTTCTTGGCTTGGTATTTATTTTTGTATAAAGCTAATATGTAACGTATAATAGTATTTCATACAGAATCGAATGCCAATTTCACTAAGTAAATTTGGTGTAATGTACTACAAACGGCCCAAGGCCCATACATTTCTGGCCCATCTCCTTTTATAATAAACTTCCCAATAGGATAACGCAGCTACCGGATAAACTATTTAGGGCACATATTAAAAACAAACTTATGACTAGGGGTTATTATAATATTAAGGAATATATTGAGGATAAAAAAGCCTGGGATTAGGTGTTCTCTTGCACATTGCGACCTCCTGGGGCCCTGCACTATTCACTCATTACATCCCCTAATTTAAATAATTAAAAATTTTAAACTTAAAAATTGATCAATATACAATTAAATTGATCAATTAAATTGATCAATTAAATTATAACTAAATATATAATGATTAATTAATGCCAATTAAAATCATATGACGACCGATCGAGAAACAAATAAAAATAATAATATGGCAAATCTTAGTAAGACAAGTCACAAATATTTATTTTAGTAAATTGACCAAAACCAAGCCCACTGAGTTTGACTCGCTGGATCTACTCAGAAATGGGTCGCGCCGCGTAATATCCAGTAGTAAAGTAAAGCCCGCTGAGTTTGTTCGCCGGGTCTTCTCAGTCAGGGCCGCGTTGGATCCGGCAGTAAGCCTAAACATACGGGACGTTTCGGAAATACTTATGGCCGTTGTCTTAAATTGGACCCAAAACAAGCCCACTGAGTCTTATTCGCTGGATATACTCAGGATTGGGTCGCGTCGCGTAGTTCCAGTGGTAGTGTAAGCCCACTGAGTTTGTTTCGCCGGGTCTTCTCAGGAAGGGCCGCGTTGGATCCGGTGGTAACAATAAACCGCTACGCACCGTTGTAATAATATTCATGGTCCGTTAATTAATTAATTTAATTTAATTTAATTTGACCAACGTACATATTGTATTTCTTTGAAAAATAAATTACCATAAAGTCATAACTAATACTTTAAATAAAATAAGAATAAAAAGGAAACAAATAAATAAAACTAATGCTAAATAAAAATAAAATTAATTTAAAATAAATAAATTACATAAATTAATTAATTAAACCAAGAAATTAAAATAAGTAATTCTATGTATAGGAAATATATTGTTTATAGAGATTAAGTTCTATGTGTATTGACTTGTCATAAGAGCTTTTAAATTGCCTACGTGACCAATAAATACATTTCATTTCATTGAAATAACGTAAGGTAACGTGACGCCTCGGGTCAAGGCGAGTGTGGATTGGGTATTTATTGCATTGACTTTAAGTTTTGGCACTCAAAGTCTGTAAGTTGTAAACATAAAATCTTTGTTTTTGTTGATGAAGACGACTGTTTGTGTCCAAAATAAAATAAATAAAAAATAAAGAAGTATTAAGCTTGGTGGATTGGGTGTATTTTTGTAATTTTTTCGAATACAGACTTCAAATTTATGACAATTTATGAAGACAGGCTGCCGGGAGACTGATTATAGAAGAGTTTTCATTCATTTTCGTCTCAAGGATGAATACTCTGGATTTTTATTATTTAGATTAAATAGATTATACGAGTAGTTTACCTTTATTTCGAGTAGTGGGAGAGGAAAACGGTTTTAAGAAAGTTATAATATGCTTAGTCTTCTGAATGCAATTTTTGAACGAGTGTGTCCAGCTGTCTAATTTTCCGTCACATCCTATTAATTTGATCCACAAAACACGCGAAGGTAAACCTTTTGAAAAGCTGAAATAAAATGAATGATGGTTTAATTTACCATCAAACCAGGAAATGCAAATTGTTATAAGCTGGTATCCCGAAACATAATATAATCCAACTAATTTAAAATCATGTACAAAATGGCGTCCTCTTCGAGTAGTATACAGATTGTCATAATAAACAAAGTCAAGATAATTTGGTCGGATAATACTTTTAAAATACGTATTTTTATGCAATATAATCCTATTTTTCAATATATTCTATGAAATACTAATTGCAGATGTTAGTAATAATGAACGTCTACATTTATTTTTACCAATATACTAAATAAAATGCACTTACCAGTGAGAGGTTATATTTTCATATTATCGTTTAGATCGGCTATCACAGCCAATAATAAAGCAGCACACCATACCTTTTGTCTTATAATCAGTTTCAACACTCTTTTACATACATTTTGACCGCAAATATTCGTAAAATACTCAGTAATTCAAGTTTTTAACAAACCGCACGTCTTATTTGTTTGGTTACACGCAGTGTTCCCCTACAAAATTATGTGAAACTATGACAAGGACCGCAAATTGTGTTTTGTCACTTTCATTTTTTAAGGTTTATGCATAAGTCTAAGTGAGATGGACTATAAATGTCAAATGCATGTCAAGTCTATTGATACTACGTCCATGGTCTTACGAATCAAGTCCCGCAGCCGCGGCGCCACATGCGTAGGTTGTCATGGAATGAAATGTTGCTAGCTTTTATTAGTGTATTAACATAGCCCTGATTTCAGGATAATTACATTATATTTTTATGATAAAAATTAATTATTCAAAAATTATAATTTAATCAATAAATTAAGTTTAAAAATATATAAATTGACATAAGACTGCAATTAAAAGGTTTTCTTTGTTCAGACTTCAGACATCCATAACATACTGCACGTAAAATATTTGTATCAGGTTAGGTTAAATAAAAAAATGAAAATATATTTGCATCGTGTAATTATGATCATCGAGTAAAGGATGATGGGCGTTTTGGTACCCATGTCCAATCAAAATAAATTTACCCTCGTTGGATAGGTTTTTTCAAGAGAAGAAAATAATATTATGGCGACAAACCTGTATGTATTGTCCGTTTTGAAAATATAGTCGTCAGAACATATGGGATATACATATGTAATGACCGACTGATTCCGTAACTGTGCAATGTGCCGAAGAAGGCTATACCAAGGCTGATATCAAGTGTGCATTTCATCGGTAAACTTACTAAGAATGCGTGCAGATATTGCTGTATTCATTCGAGGAAATGCTACATTATAGGTTAATTGTCAATTAACTTTTTAGCTTTCCTTCCCTTTTTTATATGAATATATGCATTCATATAATACTCACCCCGTATTCCCAGACGGGGTAGGCAGATTCTAGTAGCTATGCTATGCCACGGTGCTACCAGGTCAATCATGTCTCCAGGTTTTGATTCCAGGGTGACCATGAATATAATTCCATAAAATGAAATGAAATGAAAATAATTTATTGAATCCATTTAAGATGATCTACATCATTTAGATTCAGTAATTTTTTTATCTTTTACTGGTTTGGAAAGCAGTTTTTACTAGAGAAGAATGGGCAAGAAATTCTGCAGTATTGTTCTTTAAAAAAACAATTTACAATTAATCAACAATTTAAAACTCAACAGTTCATTAACAAATGTTATAACATTTTAAATACATCTTTACGTTATATTTGACAGCCACCGTGGCGCAGGCGGTTAGACGCTGCCTGTGAAACGAGAGGCCGCGGGTTCGATCCCCGCACCAAGAGAAATGTTTGTGCGGCCCACAAATATTTCCGGGTCTGGGTGTTTGTGAGACCGAAAAGTCTCTCGTAGTTCCTGATACCCACGACACAAGACTCGATCTTAATGTGGGGTCAGGACTATGTATGTGACTGTTGGGTGTTATTTATTTATTTTATTTATTATATTTAATATGGCTGAGTGAAGCAAAGTCGAACAAACGAAGAATCAGTCATTATATGCATTGTTGGTATTTTTGGGCTGGACGCACTACAGAACAGCTTAATGCAATTTTAGACAAAAAGACTTCGCTACGAAATGCAAGTTCAGATCCCAGAACTACTTTGGGTATTTTTTTGACAAGGCTAATTACTGGAGAAAGCCATGAAAGACTTGGAGTATCAGAAAGAAAGTCGAACGCCAGTTGGCCCTTGCACGAGAGTGTCCTAGAACTAACTATACTGTGCTTGACAAGGGTTTCGAACACGTACCTAAAGACAATGTCCTTGATAGAAACCTCAGGATTCCTAAAACACTATTTGGTAATGAAGAAGACAGATGCATTATAGATGTAAACGAACCATACGCTGCCACCAAGACTGATGCCTGATTTTATGAACGATGAGAAAAACCCCTTGCACATATTGCTTCATCCCAATGATGTATTTATTTTAGACCGTGGCCTAATAGACAGTTTAAGCAATATCAAAGAATATGGATACAAATAACACGTTTCTCCGACAAAAAACCTGGGACATGCACAACTTTCATGAAAATACTTCCCGACTGGTCATAATATGCCGATGGCTAGTGGAAGTGGTTAACGGCCGAATTAAAATATATTTCAAGCAATACTATTCATAATATGTTTGCAGACTTTCCGATTGCAGCAGCAATAATTTATCACTTCCACTACCCAATTGGAGATAGCTAATACGCAGAGGCTTTCTACAAAAATAACTGAAAAAATGTAAATCCCAAACTTATTGTATAATTACGTAGAAGAAATGTAATGAAATGTAGTGATATGAAATGTAGAAGAATTATGTGCGTGGTGGCCTGTTGGTAAACGGACTAGACGCGACTGCCAACATGTTCACGGTGGTCGCGGGTTTGAATCCCAGGGCACACCTCTGACTTTTCGGAATTATGTGTGTATTGATAGTCAATCACTACGCACTAAAACGGTGAAGGAAAACATTGTGAGAAAACCTTCATACCATAGCGATTTATAGAAAAATCTATGGTATGTTCCGCCAACCCGCACTAAGCCAGCGTGGTGGACTATATGGCCTAACCACTCTCAATCGTACTGTCGATTGTAGAGAAGGCCCGTGCTCTGTAGTGGGACGTATATGGGCTGATACAGATGAAGAAGAAAAAAGATCAAATAACAGAAGAACTGCTTTTCAGCGAATGGAAGCCAATGATATGGCCGATTTTCCACGATTAAGTAAACAAGTCGTGATATTGCTATAATTGGGGACATACCAGTTTAAAACTAGCACCTAAATAACAGTTTATATCTCATCGAAACTTATAGAAAAGCTAGTATGGAGGACATAACTGACTACGGAATTGAAGATGTGTGACTTTTGCGTGCACGTATACAGTACCGACATGTGAGAATAATATTACAGGTTAACAATACTTTAATATTCCATCGCCGTTAAACTGCAAGGTAATTGACTATCACTCCATACATACATGGCTTCGAAAAAACAGGAGTGTGCCCTGGGATTATAATGATACAATGCCAAATTGAAAAAAAAAACAATAAAAGTATGTGTACTTAATATGATGTAACAAAAAATGTTTAACTATAAAGTACGATTTCTTGGATTGGACAGCGAATCAGGTCTAGCGCCCTTGATATTATATTCTACACTAAAATACCTTTCCAACGATGTATCACTCATTCCGATTGGAGCTGGTACCAGGTTCCATACATTTGTGCCCATTGTCCTTTACTCCAGATATACTGCTATCACTAGAATCATATACATTATTATCATCATATTCAGTCTCGCTATCACTTTCTGTTGAAATGATGTATTCTGTTTTTTTGGGTCTTGATCTACATTTTTATCTGCCACGCGTCTTTTCACAAGGCTCCAAATTTTTCTATAGGATTGAGTTCGCAATGATAGGGTGGCAGTTTTAAAACCTCATGGCCATGACTTTTTAAAAGTCATCCACAACATATGTTGGTTGACCTTTATTTTGTTTTATGAGATCAAAAAGTATGACTTTTGTCCAAATCTCCTCAAAAAATACACCCTTTTCGTGCAACCACTTTTGCATTTCACTTTTTAAATTCGCCATGGTAGGTGCCTTATTTATTTGAGAGCAATGGTATGGAGCATTGTCCATAACCACAAGAGATTTTTCTGGCAGATTCGGTATCAATTTTTCAGTCAACCGCTTTAAAAATTTGTAGTATTCATGTCATCATGATAATCAGATGACTTTGACTGTGACTTAAAAATTAACAATGCATTGTTATAAACCCATGCTCGGATCCAGCATGGGCAATTATCCATCGACTTCCAACAGACTCTAAGTGAAAAGTCCTGGCTCAGTTTCGCTTTGCCAACAGCTTTTGGCATGGTATGTGTTATGAATATATGTTTCATCCAAAAATATCACAGGCCTTTGTCAACCGTTCGGTTTTTTTCGCATTTTTAAGATATATCTTGCGCGCCACGCGGTTATGTCATAGCGCTCCATTAGCAGTTTTCGTTTTGATTGGCATTTTTATATCTAAATCCAATACTTTGCAATATTCTATGCAATGTGGCTCGGCTTTCTTCAAAATTTATGTCGTCTTTCAATGCTGCTCGCAATTTATTCAGAGTAGGCAGCTCTTTCTTTACTATATAAATTCGTGAATTTTATGGCGAATGGCACACAAATCAAAACCATCCAAATTAATCTTTCTCGGGCGTGGACGACTCTTCCCAGGTGTTACAATTTTTTTTGATGTACTTGCAGCTGTTTTACCTTCTTGTGTAATTCTCGAAAAGGTTTTTTCGGATACACCTGTAAAAAAATTTCTTTCTGTTATTTGGGACAACCATCAACACAAAGAAGGAGGTGTTTAACAATTGACGAGGACAAAAAAAAACATTATTATATAAAATAATGAGAAAAGCGATATTTATAAACAGATGATATATTTTAGGTGTAAGCTATTTAAAGGAATTTTAAATAATACCATTTCTGTAATTTAAATTAACTAAATACGGAATATCTATAGGAAACATAATAAATAAAATCCTATATTTATAAAAAAAAAATCAGTAACTAGCAACCCCAAATATGTACCTGTGATGGCGGCCACTCTCTTGCGAACATTGTTTAATGGTATTAAAACGCTTTGATTCTGCTTTCTGCTTCAATAAAGTACCTTTAATGTAACATTGGCCAAAAAGACATTAGCAATAGGCATATTTAAAAAAAAAACAGGCAAACTCGTGTGTTGTTTAAGAACAACGACGAGTGGTACGCAGGATTTTTAAAAAATGTAAATATTGATTTTTAACTCTCTTATTGTTGTTATATAGTTTATTAAAAGATACCTTTACATTAATAATTATCAATTATCTAAAAATAAGCCATATTCGACGCGTGATTCGAAGTTTTTTAGACACGAAAGTAAATCACGATCGTTGTTTGTCGGTTTTCATTAAATATTTCTGTGTTAATTCTATGAAAAAATGATAAATAAAGTGTTAGAGAGAGAAAACATATAAAGAATAATTAGGTACCATTTGATAATTGAGAATATATCAAAACAATTCAATATTTTAATTGATTTCCAGTATTCCGTAGAAAGTCGCGCGCCATATTTGTAAGATCAGGATTTGCGTTCTAAAGTTTTTGTTCAAACTAGAATGTGTGGTATGTTTGATGTTGGATGTGATTGTTATAAATTAAGTGTGATAAAGCGATGGATAAAGCCAATGATATGGTGATTTAAATTTTCAATATCAAAGAATAAATTATTAATTCGGTTTTAAATATTTCAATATTTATACTCCAAATATGCATCCAAACCGTGGAAAGACGAGTTGGATACATTCGAGCCAAAATCACAAGAGCTCGCCGGGGACAGGGTCAAATGGAATGACAAAGGAGAAGCCTTTGTCCAGCAGTGGGACACAATCTAGGCTATTAAATATATATATATATATATATACGAATGGAAGCCGCCATCAGGGACCGCAAACCGTTACGTACATTACGATAAAGTATAGATTGCGCGACTGCGAATAATCCGAACATTGAATGATCTACTATTAAGCCAAAAACAAATTATAAAGATACGGCTTGCCGAACGCGGCTGAAGAGTGGTACAATATCAGGGTCTCTCGGAAGCGGCGTGGCAGAATCTTCAATTTTTTTAAATATCTTCCAGCTGCGTCCATCGGCCGCACTCTTAAAATTGTACCCGGCTTTACTAACGTAGTTATTCTGGATACAAACTAGTACATATTACTATTGGACAAATTTATTAAAATAAAAAAGAATAATAATAAAATACATTTTTAATTTTAGGTCATCAACGGAAAAGCAAAGAACGCTCGTGAGTGTTTTATTTTTTGATTTAGTGATAGAGTGCATGCATAGTTTATGTCAATTAAGCAAATAAAAAACCATCACTAGTGCTAAGAGTTAACTTGAACTTTACATTGAGCGGGCAGTGCGGAAATGGGGGGAGACCGAGGCCCGGGCAAAGGCAGAGGCAGAAGCGAGGCAGAGGCAGAGGCACTATGCCGGGCCAAATCAAAAAAATATTACTAAATAAATCCGTCACAATCTTTAATTATTAATTTATAGATTTGAAATTGTCAGTATTATTCTTAAAATATTTGGTTCATTGAGTGAAATAATAATAATTGTTTATTTTTATTTGTTTAATTTTCAACCACCACTACCTACCCTTATTCGTAGATTTTAATACTATTGCAATTTTTTATTGTAATGGGTTACGCTGTACCTACCAGTACCTTTACCTATACAAATCTCGTCGTAATTAAGGATATTTTCTTAAAAATCTACCATAACTATAATTTGGTTTCTAAACCAACACTAGAAAAGGATACAGCTTGCATTCTCGACGCTAAAATTTCATTAATGCAAAATCAATAAATACATTAAACAAACTAGGTATAACAATGTTGACATTTGATAGGACTAAGTCGTTATATTCCAGATAGTACATACTTATTTTGGCCCCCGCGCGTTTCGCTGTTTTAAACGGTTAAATCTGTATTCAAAAGACGTCGGGCAAGAACTTAATGTTGCCACTACTGGATTTTACACAAAATTGGGTTGGTCCTGGTTGGGAAAAAAATTGCTTTTAGGGATTTTTGTAATGGTTTGGGGGCTGGGCGAAAGTATTGAAAAGCTGTCATTATCATTCCCCGCACATCATTGTTTATTTTAAAATATGATGTCTAATATTGTCAATCAAATAAATAAATACTTAAATAAATACAACCCCAGTCACCTTTTAGTCTCGACCATTCGCAACGAAGAATATCTGTGAGTGGGTATCAGGAACCAGAGAAGACACTTTTCTGTCTCACAAACAGACCAGACCAGGAAACAAATCACACTTGCTACTTCGCACAGATATTTGTATCGGTGAAGGAATCGAACACACACAACAATATTTTATGTTAATATATTAATTAGGATATAATTAGGGGAAGGAAATAGGAATATAATAATTAGGATTCAGTTTAAAAACTTTGCAAAAAAAATACAGGAAACTACAAACACGGAAAAATCGCCTCATGGACACTATTGGCGAATAGATGGGTTAAGCCATCTATGCATTGCCAGCATAATTGGTAACAGCGCCCTCTACCGATATAACTCAGAGTACCCAGCGTTAATTGTGTAACAGCGACATCTTATATTGTTTTGGAACGCAACCCATGTGTTTTCCATTTTGAGCATGAGTAGCCTCTATTTCATGTAAATGTATCAGTAGTGTACTCTGTGCAGGTTCTCACTTTTAACATGAAACTTTCGAGTACATTCCCTTCTGCTGGTTTAAGTTATTTTAACTCGGGTTACACAGCTACCTTTGGGCACACAATTGACAATCTTTTCACTGAATGACCAAAATGGTGAGAATTGTGTATTGTGATTTTTTCATAAAACATATTTCAAACCCCAAAGCCTCACAAATACTAATATTTCAATAAATATCAACACATCTTAA